>LZPO01035501.1:8332-35572 GCA_001675575.1 Neotoma lepida | reverse complement strand
GACAGCAAAATGATCTGGATGATTCATCCAGGATTTGGCTTGAGCTGAAGTATTCATCTTAGGGTCCTCTTGTTCCTGAGCAACGATTGTGGGGTTTATGAGCCCTGGAAGGGATGGCGAGTTAGAGCTAGAATTAGCAGCATTCTGATCTCAGTTGCACAGATGTGGCTTTCATTGATTTTTATGGGAGATTTGTGCACATAATGGAGAGAAAAATGTCACTGATTTGTTTTAATTTAGCTTGAGCAGTAACCCTTCACTAATGTGACTCCTCTATAAGAGGCAAATCTGCTCTCATTTTGATTTTTTTTAGCCATGGGATATGTTGGTTTAGATTCCTTTGACTCAGAAAGTCCCAGGGACTTCATATTAATCCAGGCACTTGCACAGGAGTCGTGTTCTTATTTACATTTCATTGGCACAAACATGTAATTATCTCAGCTATAATCTAATAAAATTACTATATATGTTGTTGGTTCCTCTTNCCAATTCATATTAGATACTAGATGGTCATTTCTCAGCCTTGGCACTATTGATATTTTGTTGTGAGGATTGCCATGCATAGGGTTTTGGTAGCATTCTCATCATTATGACTATAACACTTCTTTCTCCTCCAGATATGAAATCTTTCAATGTCTTCAGGCTCTATCAAACATCCTTGAGAGGTCAAGAAAGCTGGTTTAAAAATTTTGTTTTAAACCAAGTGCAAACAAAGGGCTAAATAGAACACAATAACTTAAAACTATAAGCATGTTCTAAAAGTTATCACTACTCTTACTTATTTAGAAAATNATTTGAGATAAAAATCTACATTCTTTTTACCAAAATTTAATAAAAATACAAAAATGATAACNATAAAGAAAAAAACAATACATTGGACTTTGCTAAAATTGTGATTTCTTGCTTATTAAGTGATTATTACCACAATGAGTAAAAAAGTCATACATTTGGAGAAAATACATATGAAACATATTTGATAAAGAATTTCTATCTAGGATATATGATTTCCTATAATTTAAAAACAGAGAACTTGGACAGATACACACAAATGGCCAACAGGCAGAAGGTGCTAACCAGTGAGACTCAAAGTAACACAAACTGACATGAAAATGAGAAGTGCATGATTGAGTTATAAAGATAAATCACGAAAAAAAAACTATTCAACATTTTAAGTAAGTTTATAATTTTGTGTTGAGCTCTATTCATAGCTATCTAAGGTTGCATGTCACCCCAAGTGGCCTGTGGGACTCAGGTTGTACACACCTCATGGAAGGCAAGGGTATGAAGTATTTACTCCAAAGGGACCTTTGGAAAAGGTTTGTAGTTTCTTATCAAGTTAAGCATACGTATATCCTATGACTGAGAAACAACATTCATAGATATTCATCCAACAAAAATAAATAAAAAGGTGACAGGAAGACTTTCATAAAATGTTCATGGTATTATGGTACAGAAGTAAGCACACGGAGTCTGCACCTTCTGATCAGTGCCTTGGACTGAATACAGGATGCCTGCATGGTATTCTTCACAACTGCCTCCCATCATGAGGAAACCTCACATAAACTCTGTTTNTGTGCTTTAAAAATGCAAAGCCAAGAATGCTGGTGATAGGTTTAGAAACAATTACAGAACAAAGAACAAACCTAACTGAAATGGCATGAGTTTAATTTGCATTTTAGATCTAAGACATAAAGGAGAAGCTAGATGTAACGTACTTTACTGGCACAGTTTGTGATACTTGAATATGAACTGTGGATTGGAAAATTAAACAATTTTCTTCTTTTTAAATAATTATTTTAAATAATTTTACTGCACTGTTTGTTAGAAAATACTACTTTTGGGGGTGTTTAGGTTTAAAGATATAATTTTTCCAGCCTGTTATCAAGAGGTTCAGAAGAACTTTTGTATGTGAGAGAGAAGATAGTAAAATAATTGACAAATCTGGGCAAACAGGTGCATTGAATTCTCTCCGTTTCCTGCTAATTATATTAATTTATTAGTGTGTGTATGTGTGTGTGTGTGTGTGTGTGTGTGTACAGACACATGCCACAGAATGTGTGTGCAGGTCAGAGAACAATCTGTAGGGTTGGTTCTCTTTTTACTGTGTAGGTCACGGGATCAAACTCAGGTTGTTGGGCTTGCTGGCAAGCGCCTTACCCTGCTGAGACATCTGGACGTCCCAATATTGTACTTTCTTACATCCTCCTTGCAACTTTTCTATAAATTTAAATTTACAAATCAAAAAGTTTCAAATAAAAGTTGATGAAAATCATGTAAAAGATAAATAAGAGCAGGGAAGTTGAATTGTCATGAGCAGTTGTATTCCTTTTTATTGCAATACAGTAAAACATAAAAATTTAGCAGCTTAAAGCAACGAACACTAGTATGCAGTTTTGGTGGAATAGAGTTCTAGGCACAGCTTATTTCAGTATTTTATCAGGTTTTTATCAAAAGACTAGGGTTGTGATTTATTTGGAGGCATAGNTGGGGCAGGCTTCTTGTGAGGTCATGAAGGCTATTGGCAGAGTTTATTTCCTTGAAGTTCTGTGACTGAGGGTCTCAGTTTCTTGCCAGCTGTTAGTTAAACCCTGTTGTCATCTCAGAGAGCACCCACAATTCCTGACATTCAAATATGACTGTTACATAAAGGTCAGCACAAGAATATCTGGCTTTACCTTGTTTCCATATATTACATTACTTAAAGTCATGGTGCTGGTCTTCCATGCTATAGGGAAGGGTTTATACACAGATTTGGACACTCAGACCTGAGAACTCTTGGTGGTCTGTCCACCACAATAGACATTACTACACCGACTATGATACATAAAGTTCTAAATAGTTTTCCTACTTCAACTTAGACTAAGCTAAGAAATGAAAATATAATTGTCTCATAGCTATTGATAATATGTATTTAAAAGTAAAAGTTTTACTGAGGAAAATAGTTATTTTTTTGTTTGTGTGTTTACTCAGAATCTTTAGAACAAAGTTCTTATGTTTCAGAAATACTTAAAAAACTCTTCCTCCTTACCATGGTTTGGCTGGAGCTTGAGTGTGTCCTCAAGAGTTAACAGTTGGCAGCTTGATCTATAGGGTGATGGTGTTGGGAGGTAGTGGGACTTAAGATGTAGGACCTAGTGGGAGATTCTTAGGTCACAATAGCTGTATGGGATGCTTAAGTTCTTAAACAGNAAGTTATCCTAACAGGAAGCCTGATTACTGAATTGCTCTCCACACCTGTTTGATGANGCAATATCTTCTTCCTACAAATGCTGTCGTCACCATGAAACTATGCATCAAGAGGTGTTCACCAGGACAGAGCTGCTGGTGTTGCTGTGACCTTGAACCTCTGGAAGTATGAGCTGATTAAAACCTTTTCCTTTGACTGCCTCACATATATCACAATAGAAGTGAAACTGGATTACTAGAGTCTTCAAAGTTGTTTAGTCGTAAATGTCTACTTTTCATTTTTAGGCAATCATAAGACTATATACTTCTTTATCCCTTTTGAGTTGAGAACTTTGTCATTTGCTTTGGTCAATGAAATGAAGTTCGAGGGCATGTGACCTGCTTTCTGGTCATCCTTATCTGCCTCACCATCTTGGAGAAAATATTCTGCCATTGAGTTTCTGTCAGACTGGGTCTTTGAGTGATTACGGCAGGCAGAGCCTTCAGGCTGACCCAAATTGGACATGTAATAACAATGAAAAATGAACTTTTGTTGGTTTGTTGACAGTTTTGGATTTTTTGTTGCTGTTATAAAAATCTGTCTTAACTAGTACCAAGATGTATGATTAAAATTGTATGCTACTATAACAAAACCCCTGAATTATGTAGTACTACAGTAGTGGTTGATCAAAAAATTTACATTTATTTATTCGTTGATTGATGGATTGATTGATTGATTGTGTGTGTGTGTGTGTGTGTGTGTGTGTGTGTGTGTATACGTGTGTGTGTTTGCCTGTGTGCTGTGGCATTTGTGTGGATGTCAGAGGACACCACTTGGGAATTGTTTTTCTCTGTCTACCANGTGGATACTGGGGATCAAATTCATGTCATCAGTCTTGGCAACCAGAACCTTTTCCATTGAGCCATCTGTCTTTCCAATATTTAATTTTAAAAAATATTATTATTATGTGTGTGTGCTTGGGAAAGTGTGGACACATATACCTGTATGTAAGTCAGAAGACACCTTTGAGGGGCTGGTTCTTTCCTCCAAACCTTTATGTGCATTCCGGGGACTGAACTCAAGTGCTCAGGTTTATGTACCAAATACTTTACTCTTTGAGTCATTTCTCCAGCCCAGACAATTTCCTTCTTTGATTTTTTTGGAGGGCATTTACTTGTTGGTTTTGAGACAGAGTTGCTGGCCTGAATCCCACTCTGCAGCCAGGATGCCTTTGAACTCATAGCAATCCTCCTGACTCAGTCTCTCAATGCTCTGATTACAAGTGTATGCCACTATACACAACTTACAAACTTACAGGTGTAGTCCAGGTTGACCTCTACCAACCACTTCAGCATAGCTGCATCAAATCTGGTCCAGCTGATTGAAAATGGAAAAGTGAAAGCAGAAAGAATAGTAATATGTCAAGTTCTAGATCAAGATAGATGATAAGACCTTCACTTAGGGAGCAGAGCAAGTGTTTAAAGATTCTAGGAAGTGAGGAAGAAGTTGAACAGCAGAGTGTAAGGTCTGCACATTATGCTGTTAACTGTACTGAGGTNTGTGGTGGTTTGAATGAGGATGGCTCATATATTTCAATGTTTGCTTCCATAGTTGGTGGAACTATTTGGTAAATATTAGGAGGTGTGGCCTTGTTGGAGGAGATTTGTCACTGGGGGTGGGCTTTGAGGTTTCAAAAGCCCATGTCAGGCCCAGTCTTTCTCTTTGTCTCTCTGTCTCTGTCTTTCTCTCTGTCTCTATCTCTGCCTGTCTNTCTCTTTCTCTGTCTCTGCCTATATCTTTCTGTCTGTCTGTCTCTGTCTGTCTGACTATCTCTCTGTCTCCCTGTTTCTCTCTGTCTGTCCGACACTCTCTCTGTCNGTCTGTCTCTGTCTGTCTGACTATCTCTCTGTCTCCCTGTTTCTCTCTGTCTGTCCGACACTCTCTCTGTCACTCTCTGTCTGTCTGACACTATCTCTCTGTCTCTGTCTCTGTCTGTCTGTCTCTCTTTCTCTGTCTCTCTGTTTCTGTCTTTGTTTCTCTCTCTCTGCCTACTGCCTGCAGATCAGATNNAAGCTCTCAACTACTGCTCTGGTGCTCAGCCTGCCTGCCTCCTGCCATGCTTCTCAGCCATGATGGTTATGAATTCACCCTGTAAAATGATAAGCAAACCTTCAATTAAATGCTTTCTTTTATAACTTTCCTTGGTCATGGTGTCTCTTCATAGCAACAGAACAGTACCTAATATAGGGTGTAAGTTCAGAGACTGGTTTAACCCACTGTTAGTAGTGTTTGTACACAGTGTGCTTGGGAAAATGTTTTCTGGTCATAGAATCTTGGAGCTGACCTTCTAGTTCTCAGTTNCTGGGACTCAGCCAGCACCATCTAATACTCGTTTTTGCTTCTACTTGCCTCAGCACATTTTAAAGCTAGTAGCTATTGAGATTTCTGGCTAACACTGAAAGGACTTATACTTTTGAATCCATTGAGGCAGTTTTTAATTAGCACTTACTGTGAGTCAAGGACTCGATTAGCTCTTCACACTCTCACCATGAGCATGGCAGGTCCAGAGTGGAGTCAGGAGGCTTGCGTTCTTTAGCTTTAAGGCTTGTTTTACAAAAAATTCTTTTTCAAATGTCTATTATCTATCTATCTATCTATCTATCTATCTATCTATCTATCTATCTATCTATCTATCTATCTATTTGTGTGTGTATGTGTGTGCATGTGCATCTATTTACAGCATGCATGTGAAAACCAGAGGGCAACTTACTGGAGTTAGTTTTTGACTTTCTCCTCCAACCATGCATGTTTTGGGTATTAACCTCAGGTCATCAGGCTTGAGAGTAAGAGCTTTCTTCCACTGGTCCCTATAAAACTTTCTTAGTTTATGTTTAATGTATGTCAATAATGTTTAACCTCAAAGATAGTCAATTATCAGTTGGAACACCATTTTTATAAAACTGTAGCAGTTATGTGATTTTCTTGATGGAACTGTTTTCCTATTGACTCAAAACCAAAACCAGGAAGAGAAGCAGGACTAGAACTCATTTGCATCAGCTATAGCCTCCCCCATCCGATTTTAGTACTAACTCTAATTTACTTCTATTACACTCACCAGATGATTTTCTTTCTTTTCCAAGAACTATCTCATCACTGAACAGCCAACAATGCCTTTTAAAAAAATTAGTGCTAATTCTTAAGTTTGACACAAGATGTTTCATTTTGAGAAAAATGTTATAAGAACAGAATAGAAAATTGCATCTTTTAAACATAGCTCCTTTAAACAGTCTTCATCATAGACTATGCATTTTATTTAAGGGAATGAAAAATGTAGACTTGCAATTGGAAACTTTATTTACACACAGCTGCATATTATATTTGACAAAATATAGAAAAGCATTCTAAAGCTATATTTTGTAAACAGCAATACTTTCTTAGAATTTTAAATAAAATTTATATGTTTTTCTGTAAACACACAAATGTATTTAAGAGATAATTAACAAACCACCTGTCTTAGTTAAGGTTTTATTGCTGTGAAGAGACACCATGACCACAGTAACTCTTATAAAGAAAACATTTAATTGGGGTTGTTTACAGGTTCAGAGGTTTAGTCCATTATCATTATGGTGGGAAGCATGGCAGTGTGTAGACAGACATGGTGATGGAGAAGGAGCTGAGAGTTCTACATCTTGATCCACAAGCAGCAGNAAGTGCGCTGTGTGCTGAGCATAGCTTGGGGATTTGACTCAAAGCCTGCCCCCTAGTGACATACTTCCTCCAACAAAGGTCCACCTACTCCAACAAGACCACACCTCCTGCTAGGGTCACTCCCTATGAGCCTATTGGGGCCATTTTCTTCCAAACAGCACATTCTGCTCACTGGCCCCCATAGACTTGCAAGCCATATTATAATGCAGAAATGCATTTAGTCTAACTTCAAGAGTCCTCACAGTCTCTAAGAATCTCAAACTTATTTAAAAGTCCAAAGTTCATGCAATCTCCTAATTATAATCCCCTTTAAAATCAAAATGAAAAAACAAATCATGTACTTCAAACATACAACAGTACAAGATATACATTACCATTCCAATAGGGAAGAAAGGTAGCATAATGAAGAAACACTGGACCAAAGCAAGACCAGAAACCAGCTGGACAAACTCCAAACTCTGCATCTCCACATTTGATGTCAAAACACAAAAGATCTCCAACTCGTTTCAGCTTTGTTGACTGCAACACACTTCTATTTCTTGGACTGGTTCCACTTCCTTTTAGCAGCTCTCCTCAGCAGGAATCCCATGGCTCTGGTATCTCCAACATTTTGGGGTCTCCAAAGCAATCCAGGCTTCACCTTCACAGCTTTACACAACGGCCTCTTTAGGCTTCCATGCAGGGACAATCCTAACACATGCCTGGCCTCTGTGTCTTTCCTAGGCTGTTGGGGGACAGTCCATATCCCCTTTTCTTTTGTNCTTGAATCTAAAGCCAGGGTCAAGCAGTCAGAGCTGGCAAGTTCTCCTGCTTGCTGCGTCTGGAACATGGCCCACTCATTCAATTACATCTTCTGTTAGCAGATTTCTGTTTTCCATGATTTCCCTCACTTCTTAAACTTGGCTGTCCTAGGACTCGATCTGTAGACCAGGTTGGTCTCAAACTCAGAGTTCCACCTGCCTCAGTCTCCTGAGGGCTGGAATTAAAGGAGTGAGCCACTACACCCAGCTCTAAGCTTTTCTTTAATTCTTTTTCATGGTTGGAAGCTTAGCTGGGAGGTTATTGCCCTGAAGTCACCACTCCCTTTATTCCATTTAACATCAGGATTTTTTATCTGTTTGTCTCCTTGAACACAGAACTCAGTTCCATTCCATTTCTTGGTGCCCCCTTTCCCCTTGAACTCTACATTTTCTATTTCTTTTAACTTGCTCTTTTTCATTATAGATCTTTGTAAAAGTGAACACTAATGACCACACAATAGAATCAATACTAGGCTGTTTTGAAATTTCCTCTACCAGCACAATTAATCCAAAACAATTTAGCCTCAGGCAGACTATTTGGACAAGGGCAAAAAGCAGCTACATTCTTCACCAAAATCTCACAAGAATGGTCTCTAGGCCACTTACAAATATTCTCCTCTGAAACCTCTTGAGCCAGGCCCCCATCATTCAAATCACACTCAATACCACTGTCTTCCATGTTCCTACTAGGATGGCCCATTAAGCTATTCTAATCCTATGTGCCAACACCCACATTCCTCCAAGCAAAAGCATGGTCAGGTCTATCACACCAATACCCTACTCCTGGTACCAGTTTCTGCTTAGGGTTTTATTGCTGTGAAGTGATGTCATGACCACAGCAACTCTTATAAAGGAAAACATTTAATTGGGGGCTGACTTATTGTTTTGATGTTTAGTCCATTATCATTATAGTGGGAAGCATGGCAGTGTGTAGGCATATGGGGCTGGGGAAGGAGCTGAGAATTCCACATCCAGATCAGCAGGCAGCAAGAAGTGAATGTCACACTATACCTGGCTTGAGCATTTGAGAGCTCAAAGCCTTCCCCCTAGTGATGCACTTTCTCCAGCAAAGCCCCACCTACTCCAACAAGACCACACCTCCTGTTAGTGCTACTCCCTATGAGTCTATGTGGGGCCTTTTCCTTCAAACCACCATACCACCATTTACCCAAGTTAAATTTTGTTGATGATAGTGACATCAAATTCCTTCCTGGGAGTTGGGTTTTTGATCATCAGAATCAGCTGATTTCTTAATGAAGGCAGTCTCACCCTAAGAAACATTAGCTATTGACTACAACACTCTGAGTACAGAGNTAAAAAGTGAAGTCCCACTAGCCTGTCCGAAGCTTTCCAATGTGGTTATTAGGGGTCTTTTAATTATAGTAGTCATTGGCAATTACATTCTATGTGCTTGTTGAGAATAGAGCACAAGACTTTCCACTTTGGAGCACTTCACAGTAGGAAAAGGATGCAATAAAGGGGTAAACATACCAGGTTTGGGATCACAAACCTGACACTGCTATGAAATACTGGGCAAGTTGCTGAGGCTTCTACATCCCTTTGCCTGTAAAATGAACGAGCTAGATTATATGATTGCCAGACTTCCCTTGAGCTCAAGGTTCAACGGCTGTGCAACAAGTCATGTGAAATAATAAAAAAAAGTGATAATTCTTTAAGCTGTAGGTTGTAAAGGAAAATAAAAGACTGTAAACTTCAAAACAATTTTTTCTTTACCATATTTGCCCATTAGAATGATTTGATGATTGTTTCTCTAGTGTTGATCACCTGAGAGTGATTAATTTAGGTTTAATTAACTAATTCTAGTAGCAAAGGNAAATAAAATTTCTCTATTCAGAAAGGAATAAAGATTAGAGGGCCAAGCATAGAAATCATTTCTCTATTTTTAAGAAATCTTTTGATTAATTGATTTTTTTTTACATAAAATACTGTTCTTTAATTTTACTTAAATAGGGGGACACAAAGAGTAGACCACATCTTCATTTTCAGTAGTGAGAAGTAAGAAATTAGGATTTTTTTAAAAAATAAAACATGCTTGTTTAGGTGTCTGGCTAGGATTTGTTTTGGGTGGAGTTTTGGGACTTGAATCAAAAGCGTGAGTACTTACTGCACTTGGAGTGGTGGTAAAGGGAACAGTTCCTTCTCAAAGGGAGACAGAATGCACTTAAATTTTCTTGATGTGCACAACTCACATTCTGCAAAAGAAAAGCGCTTTCCCTTTCTACAAAACTTCCAATATGCTGAACTAAAGTCTGATATCATCTTCCTGTCCCCATTAGACAGCTCCAGCTGTGGGGTCTTTAATCCCACTTCTCTGCCACCAGGATACCACCTTCCTCTGAGGATTCATTTGTGCCACCGAGNCCATATGAGACTGATGTCTTTTAATATGTAAAGCATCTGAAATGGAGTGGCCTCCAAGGAGAGTTCCCACTATGCCCCCTAACTGCAAGTGGAGGCCTTATTTTTAAGCTCTTCAAATGCAGTTTCTTTTATTAAGTTCCTAGGGTATAGTGAATGCTTAGTAAATAATGATGAAGGTTTTAAAATCTCATTTAACAAATGAGAAGTCAGAAGTGTTTTGGCCAATGCGGATTAACAAGTCCTCTAGTGAGGCAACCTTTATCCATGTCTCCCACTGGGCATATTCAGCTCGACCTGATGAGTAACACCAGGTGAGCAGACAAAAAGTCATAGCCATCCAGCTCAAGAAGACAGAAACAGGTCTTTTCAAAAAGAGTCAAAAATTTTCACACATGAAGAGAGTTCGTGATTAGTTGTAGAGAATAGAAATAAGTGCAATGGTAAAATATCACTATGCAATATATTTCATAAATATATAGATGATTATTTGTTTTATACAATACAGTTGGGAATGCATAAGTGAATAAGGATTGTTTGGTTATATGAAAACTAGAAACAAGATAAGGTATAGTTGTTTTTCTTTTTTAATATACAAGCATGAAATCAAATGAAAACAATTTGAACTCCCTCTATGTGAGACATTTGGCTGTATAGTGTAATAGAAAAGCCAAGGGATTAAAAGAGATCCATAGTATTCAGGGACCTTAAAGTACATGGGGTCAGGGATAGGGAAAGTAATAGTGCCTTTACTTTACCTTTGCACAATAATTATGGTGGAGACAACAGTGTACTGTGGCTATCCTAGGAGAAGTGATTACAGGTTGGCGGGAGGGCCAGGGAATACTTTACTGAGCATTTGTGAAATATATAGATGTTTAGCAAGCCAAAATGTAGTTACAGATGGCAGCATTTTAGTTAAGAAATAGTCAACTTCCCCTTTGTCCATTTAAAAATAAATTGTTAAGAATCTACGTTGACATAATAGAGGAGAAATGTGCTTTCTGACTTCTGGAAGCTCGAGTCTTGGCAGGGGCATCTCACTGACCTCATAGGGTTGTGCATAGGTGACATTCTCTTCTTTGACTTCCATTTCTTCTCAGTTATTCTTTTCTCTGGGGACTCTATTTTCAGACTCAGAGTCAGGTACCTTCAAATCTCTCAGGAAGATCCACTTCCTGCTGAAGGAGAATCTGTCCGAAATATTGCTGGGGACTTCAAATATAGACTTTTTTTTTTTCTTTTTCGAGACAGGGTTTCTCTGTGTAGCTTTGCGCCTTTCCTGGAACTCACTTGATAGCCCGGGCTGGCCTCGAACTCACAGAGATCTGCCTGCCTCTGCCTCCCAAGTGCTGGGATTAAAGGCGTGCGCCAACACCGCCCTGCTAAATATAGACTCTTAACACTCATATTATAATCAGAATTTGATGACTCCAAAACCAAACTGGAGATGTATTATAGGCTCCCAAACTATGGGCAAAAAGAATGATATGATCTTTAATGGTGATCACTTTTCTGCCCATGTATCTATGAAGGTCATGCACCTTTCAATCTGTTTGATTTTTCAAGAAAAGCTAGTCTACTTTAACAGAAGGTAAAGTATTTTCCCTGTTGGCATGGCTTTAGCTTTGTCTTATAAATACTGTAATGGGGATGTTGGACTACTGGGTCTTTCATGCTACGAAGTTATCACTCTAACTGTAATTAGCTCTCTTAGCTACTTGGAGAGCGGGATGTCAGCTCTATTTAATGTAGGTGAATGTTTTGTCTGGGTCCCGCCAGGCCAATGTAAGCCCTGCTTTACAGCACACACCTATAATCCCAGATACTTGAGAGGCTGAGGTAGGAAAGGAATTTCAAGTTAGAGGCTTGCCTAGAAAACACACTGAGACAAAAGAGAACACCAAAAGCTTCTATTTCTTAGATGAGAGATGGCCTTGAGGATTAAAATGCTAAAGATTTTTTCTAGTTCCATCCATTTGCCTTCAAATTTCCTAGTGTTCTTGTTTTCAACAGCTGAGTAGTACTCTATTGTGTACACGTACCACATTTTCTTTATCCATTCCTCGGTAGAGGGACATCTAGGTTTTTTTTTTCTCCCAGACTCTGGTTATTACAAATAAGGTGCTATGAATATGGTTGAGTAAGTGTCCTTGTGGTATGATTGAGCATCCCTGAGTATACGCCCTAGAGCTGTATAGCTGGGTCTTGTGGTAGGTTTGATTCCCAGTTTTCTGAGGAACCTCCACAATGACTTCCAAAGTGGCTGCACATTTCCACATCCACCAGGAATGAAGGAGTGTGTCCNTTGCTCCCTATCCTCTCCAGTATAAGCTGTTGCTTGTGTTCGTGATCTTAGCCTGGTGCAATTGTCATCAGAGAGGCGTCATCCGACAACTGATGGAGGCAGATGCCAAGACCCACAGTCAAACACTACGAGGAGTTCAAGAATCCTGAGGAGGAGGAGAAAGGAGTGTAGGAGCCAGAGGGGTCAAGGACACCATGGGATTAGCTCACACAATCAACTAATCTGGCCTCATAGGGGTTTACAGAGACTGAACCACCAACCAGGGATCCTGCATGAGACTGACCTAGGCCCTCTGCATATATGTTACAATTGTGTTGTTTGGTCTTCTTGTGGGACTTCTAAAAGTGGGAGCAGGGGCTGTCTCTGACTCTGTTGTCTGCATTGGGGACTCTTTGGGGACCCTTTTACCAGGTTGCCTCATCTAGCCTTAATAAAAGAGGAGCTGCCAAACTAGTGGAGATGCATGAACTGTCGACCAATAGCTGAGGAGTCCCCAGGAGCCCTCTCCCAGAGACATATGGAAACAGATTCAGAGATCCACAACCAGGTGCCAACCCGAGCACCAGGAGTCCAGTTGTGAGAGAGGAAAAATTGTATGAGCAAGGGACATGGAGAACATGACTGGAAAATGTACTGAGATGGCCTGCCAAACTAGTGGAAACGCATGAACTATGGACCAATAGCAGTGGAGCCCCCATGGTGCTGGACTGGGCCCTCTGGATACTGGAGACAGGGGTTTAGCTTGAACTGTTTAGGGGGCCCCCAGGTGGTGGGATCGGTATCCATCCCTAGTGCATGAGCTGGTTTTTCTTTTTTTTTTTTTTGAAGTGCAATGCCTATGGTGGGACACCTGGTGCAGCCTAGGCACCTGTCTCTTATACACATCTAGATGTGTATAAGAGACAGCACCTGGTGCAGCCTAGGCACAGGGAGGAGGGTCTTGGACCCGCCTCAAGTGAAAGTACCAGGCTCTGGGGACTCTGCATGGGAGACCTTGTGTGGGAGGCTGTCTCTTATACACATCTAGATGTGTATAAGAGACAGGTGGTTGGTATGTAAAATAAGAAAATCTTTTAATAAAAAAAAAGTCATAAAAAAAATAAAAGAGGAGCTGCCTAGTCTCACTGCAACATGATGAGGTGGGGTGGGGGCATGCTAGGAGAGGAGGGAGGAGAAACTGCCTTAGGTATGGGAAAACAAAACAAAACAATAAACGCAAAACAAGAACAAAAAACCATTTAAAAAGATTGAAGTTAATTTGCCATGAAGCAAACATCTTGAGAGATCACCCAACACAAATCATACAGTGCATGTGAAGATCACACAATGTATATGTAGATTGGACCACCATCACTTTTTAAATGAGTTTTCAGCTGCTTCCAGGTTACAACTACTCGCATGCAGGAGAGCAGAGAGAGGAATTTTCCTGAAAAGGGACTTCGAAATGGTGAGCTCTGTTTATAGTTCCACACCATTTTACTCCCCCGGGGAGATGACATTTGTTTTAGGGAGGTAGATTTGAATAAATTTGCCTCTTTAGGCAGCTAATCAGTATGCAGAGTTGCATCCAAGAAGAGCCAAATTCTCTCCTATAATTTTAACTCCCTTGGAAAATGTTGGGGTTTAGACTTCAATCGCTCAGGTAGCCTCCCTCCCGATTTTGCCTGATAAATGCTAACAGCTCCTTCTCAGAGGAACAGCCCTACTATTTGCATCAGTGAATTCCATCCTGGGGATGCTGGCTTTCTANGCTGAGTATGAACTATGTGACTGGATGCAGCCCAAAGGAACCTCTTGGTTCTCAGACGTATAGGGAGGTGCCCTCACTCAGTGCTGCCTCCATCACCTCAGTCAAAGTGTCTACTGTTGTCTTTTACTTACAGGATCCTCCAAGACTGCCTGTGCTTTTGTGATTCAGTCAGGTCACAGATTTCAGCTTTGCGCACAATTACAGTCTGTTAGAGTAGCACTGTAAGGGTACACAGCTAGAGCAGTAAGATGAGAAACAAAACAAGACCCACACAACATTTCTAAGGTAGACTTTGAAATCCAGATGTAGAATCGCCCATGCTGTCCTCATCCTCTGAGGGCTCACAACAAGGACACTTACTCTGTAGTAGCAAAAAATGCATCCACATATGTGCAATCCACATGCCCAGGTGAGGTTGCTTGTGACTCAGGTTGAGGATTTTCACACTGCAGGCTGATTCCAAACACACTCACCCCATCTAAATTCTAGGTGCTCAGACAGAGTGCACCTTCAGCATAGAAACTCCACTCATATTGTCTAGTCAAGCTGTCACAACAGTCAAGTCTTAGTGAATGTTTCAACACCGAAGTTCCATGACATCTAAAGATAGCAAGCTCGGATAGCTGTATTATTGTTTTCCCATAAACTTCACTCTTCAGTTTCTTTGCTTTTAGGATAAATAATCTAGATTTGAGTCTTGAAGAGGGGTTTGATATTTTGCCATTAACGTGACAAAAGTAGTTTAAGGAAGAAAGGGTTTATTTTGACTCATAGTTGGAGAGTACAATCCATCAGGGTTGAGGAGGCATGATGATAAGAGCTAAGAGCGTGAGGCATCTGNTCAGATCGAATCAAGAGTCAGGAAGCAGGGAGGGCTGAACTCCAGAGCTCTGCTTGCTTTCTCCTTTGTGTGCTGTTCAGAAACACAACCAGTTCATGATACTGCCTGCATCCTGGTCAGGTCTTCCCTCCTTAGTTAAAACTTTCTGGAAACATCCACATAGACAGAAAAGTGTATTTCCATGATGATTCTAACTCTAATCAATTTGACAGTGAAGAGTAGCCAATGTGATTGTCATGACAATTTTTTTTGTAATTAAAATTGGTTGGGGGAATGTCTATAAAAAGTGCTTTATAAACTATATGTTGAGATGATTTAAAATACCGCTGATTAATCTTCACTTTTGGGTTCCAGACTACAGCTTCCTCTAGGATCTGGGTGCTCGTGATTGCCTCTGGATGGGGCACCAGTGTTGCTGTAGAATATTGTATTATGATCTTCAGGGTGTTGGTACTGGTCCTGCCCCAGTTGCCTCATTTTGAACCAACAAAGAATCCGTCTGATCTCNTTTTTGCTCCAGAGAGATTAGAAACTCAGCTTCTCAGTTGGAGTGGCCCAGTCCTGATTTTGCCCCTCTAGTTTTTGACTTTGTTAACTTGGGCAAAAGACTTACCTTCTCTGAACTTCAGCTTCCTTATCTATGAGAACAATATCACTGGCTTATCATGAGAATTCAGTGAGCTAATACATGTAAACAACTTGTTAAAATCTCTAGTCCTCGAGAAATACCATCTAGTTCCTACTATTAGTATTAATTTNAGTGGCAGTTCCACTGTATTGTATAATAGAAAGAACATTACATCTTGAGTCAGATGGATTTGGATTTCAGTACTGGTTCAGCCACTTACTATTTATATAATGTTGGGAAAATTATTCTGCTGGTCCAAGGATTTTCCTTCTTGAGTAAGAAAATGGGAATGAGAGTTATCTGGTAGGGTTTTTCCTTTTTTTCCTGAATGTGGCTAGTAATAAAAATATTGAACAAAGCAGTAAGTGCACAGTAGACAACTTACAACATTATTATTCTTGTTCATTAATTCATTTACAGTTGTTTACCATGTGTCTAATCTGTGCCAGATGGATTCTGTGCTTTGTAGACAGAGTTTTGAAGACCAGTTCTTGATGTTCTTGCTTATGTCAGCTTCCTCTTGCAGGGACAAAATACACAAGATAAGGAAAGAAATTATTATCTTGGCTCATGGTTACAGAGATTTGCATCCATCACTGCTTAGTTCAACCACTTTGGGCCCATGGCAAAGCCAAACACTGTAATGGGGAATGTATGGTGAGCAAAACTTATATCTAATGGCACACAAGCAAGGGAAAGAGAGAAAAGCTGTGGAATCCTAACAGCCTCTTCAAAGGCATGCTCTCAAAGACCTGACCTCACTTTCTAGAGTTTTAACCACTTCCTAACACACCATCAGCTGGTGATGAACTTTCAGGAGACATTTGAGACCCAGACCATCACAGTGATAAACACAAGAGCCAATGCGTATAGGATATAATCAGACAATGATGAGAACACTAGGACAAGGCCAGGGTGACATAGTCAAGNCAGAGTGAGGAGTGGAGAGTTAAGGGAGGAAAAATGATGACTGTGGATATGGTGACGAGGAAAGACTTTTTTGAGGAAGGGCTGCTTGTATAGAAAACATAGTGTGGAGAAGCAGAGAAGTGCAAAGACTCAGAGAAGCGTACTCTAGGCAGAGAAGACAATGGGAAATATGTTGACACAGGGAGAGCTTTGTATATTTGAAGAATTATGAAAATCCCAGAGTGGCAGAAGAATGATGAGCCAGAGAGAAGGATTGGGACGAGAGAGACAGATTGGGACGGGTTGGTTATAGTTGTTGCACATTGGCTTTGCTTCTGAGGCAGAAGCATGAAAAAGAGTTTAATTTACATATAAACACCTCATCCAGGGCCAGGACAAGGATTGAACCAAGGAGGACAGGGAAGAACTTTTTCAGGAAATGAGGTGAAAGGTGATGGTGATGGTGGCCCAGGCTAGGTGGTGGCAGTGAAGATGCTATAACTGCAAGATGACAAATTTTATTATTACTGATATTGCTTTGTTCACTTATAATTTGTTCCTCAGGTTGTTAGCATAAAAATAACTTTCATTTCATTTAGCATGAGGCAGATGCANGTTAACCTTTTCCAAGCTAATATTTTTGAAGAGTTCTTTGGTATTTTTGAAAGGGAAATATCATAAAGGAGAAATTTTATGAAGTGGCCTTTTTTATTCTCCTCACAGCTACATGGGAGTGAGGCTTATTACTTTTGTGATTTCTCATATTTCCTCATTAAAAAAAAAGTCCCAAACAACCTAGAAGAGAAAGAGCATAAACATCCCGAGTGTCAAGTAAGCCGTGATGATTTGGAAAATGTCTCATCAATTTGTCTTGGCAGGTTACAGAGTATTCCTTCAGGATATCTGCTTCCTGCCCCTCTAATGGGGTGTGGAATTTCCCCAGAGTAGATCCAAAGGCTCCATTGTCAGGGTGGTTATGATGTTTTATGTAGGTTGGTGCTCAGGCTCCTGTTCAGATGTTTTTCTTTGTCATTGGAGTCTTTCATCTGTGATTTAGTGTCTGTATTAAACTCCATTTGATACCCTGCTTTTCCTTAGGACTCTGTTATGCAGGAGAAAAGCTTACGTCTTTCAGTTTTTTTTTTTTTTTTTTATCTCTTGGGGAGGCAGCTTCTACTATTCCTGCATAGCAAAGATATTTAGGGCTGATTAATATGTGCTGGGTCACCTAGGAAAGGGTCGGCTAGGAGACAAGTTCATCATGCTTGCCATGTAAGAATGAAGTTCAAGGAAACCATTAAGCAGCCAAACAGGTCACGTGGGTAATACCATAAAATCATTCTTTAATGTCATATATTTACCCAAAGGCAGAAAACCACAGGAGCATGCATGTATGTAGTTCAGAGAAGTCGCAGAGTGTGGCAAACAGAAGTCAATTTCCTCTGTGAGGCTGCGGATGNCTTTCGAGTGGGAAGAGAGAGAAAATGGGGCTTTTCTTCCTTCCTTTGAAGGGG
This sequence comes from Neotoma lepida, assembly GCA_001675575.1. Taxonomy (NCBI): domain Eukaryota; kingdom Metazoa; phylum Chordata; class Mammalia; order Rodentia; family Cricetidae; genus Neotoma; species Neotoma lepida. Next base: position 17,569 of record LZPO01035501.1, on the reverse strand, counting down.
ATGCCAAAGCTGACACTTGCACTCCATCTCTGTGATGCAGTTTGCACCCACTCCTCTCTGGGTCTCCTTTGTGAACAAAGAATTGGTTTGCATGATTTTTAAGGTCCCTTCCATTATGTGACCCATGATTGTTTGGACTAAAAATATTTTCTGAAGTGCATTATTATGTTGGAGAAAGAGTGGGACTTGGGAAGAGCTGGTCCTATGTGTTTCAGAAAAATAATTTTAAAAGAAAAAAAAACCCAAAATCCAAAAACCAGGAATGTAGTCCTTTTATTACAAGACAGTTATAAATCTCCGCTTAACTGAAATTCTAAGGTGACAAAGCAATTTAGATGTTCTCTGTGGTTCATCAAAGCAGCCTTCTACAATGTCTATGAATTCTTGTGCTGTTGCCCAAAGCTAGTTGAGTCTTTCAGTAGAAGCATAGTCCTCACCGGTATTTCTTAGAGCAATTCTGTCCTAAAGAAGCTGAGACCTTACGCAGATGAATAAAATCATAACACAATTCCAGTTCAACACAATTGCTTACCATATGTGTGTTAATTCCCTGATTCCATAACCTGCACTGAAAATACAACTATTTTTGCAACCTTTTCCCCTTCATTATAAAAGGATTCCATGAAAAGTATTGGGTCATCTAGACGATGGTTCTTGACATGACAATAACTAACAGTCCAGAAGACACAGGAATAATAGGACATGGGAGAAACACTCCATCACCATNCTCTTAAGCATAGGTAATGGGATCCCTGAATCATGCCTGTTAGAGGTGCCTAAGGTTTTGCTATTTGCTCATCCAGACCTGCTCCAAAATTTCCAGAAAATTCCATATATATATATATATGCATATTACACACACACACACACACACACACATACACACATGTCTATTTTCTTTTGATTTTATTGTTAGGTTGAGGTATAAAAGAATCCAGACCTTTAGAATCCCACTGCAAAATTCTTTTCTTCATTTCCAGCTGTACTTTCAAGGATTCTGGTGCTGAATGGACAATCAGCTCTGTGTTTGTTGTACATAAGAAACATATGGACTTCATAATTTTTCCCTTTAAAAAGTACCTTCACACACATACTTACATCACCTGTGATCATTTTTTGTAATTCTCTTAAGTGTTGTTACTATTGATATTTTATACATGAGGAAATCCAGGGTGATACTCAATGGGTATGAATTCTTGCTTCAAACACATTCACCCTCCACACTTTTGTTTTGTAGAAGTTATTAAACAAGCAAATTTGTTTACTTATCAAAGTTAGAAAGTGAATGAAAATATTTGGAGTAGTTTTAGCAATATTCCCTTGATCAACCTAGAAGACATGTGTAGTGTTGTGCCCATGAAAAGCACAGGTTAGGCATCTTGTGTCTTGTCCATTTCACTCTTTTGTGAATGCTAAGCTACACACACACACACACACACACACACACACACACACACACACACACACACACAATTTCTCATATGGTTTGGATATTAAGAGCTCTACCAAAAGCTCATGTGTTGGAGGGTTTGTCCCCAGTCGGTGGGGCTATTTGAGGAAATTCTGGAAACTTTAGGAAGCAGGACTTACTTGGCTCCTGAAAGCCATTGGGATATGTTGTAGGGATCTTATTTCTCATCATTCCTTCTCTGTCTTTGTCTGATTCCTGTCTTCTATGAGATGGGTAAACTTTGCCACATCTTCCACTGGTCAGGATGTGGTGCCTCATTCTGGGCTCAGAAGCAACAGGCCATGGACCAGGGACTGAAGTCTTGAAAATAATGAACCCAGATCAACAATTCCTCCCATAAGTTGCTTACTCAAGTAGGTTTTAAAATTTACATTGTTTTAAATTACTTGTGTGTGTGTGTGTGTGTGTGTGTGTGTGTGTGTGTGTGTGTGTGCGCGCNTGTGGAAACCAGAAGCGTTAGGAGCAGTATTGGCTTTTAACTTCGGAGCCATCACCCAACAGCTTCCAAGTGAGTTTTCATAAGACTTACAAACACAGTGGATTAATTTATCATGCTTTTTTCTTTTTGATGTCTTACAGTATACTTTCTTCAGAGTTAGTGTTCTGTTCTGGTAATTGGGGTAATTGGATGTTTGCTTATGTCCAGACTGAGGTGATATGCAGGTAAAGACAGTGAAATTTGCTGACAGCCTGAGAGATGGAAGGAAGGGAAGGAGGAAGAAAGGAAGGGAAGAAAGGAAGGAAGGAAGGAAGGAAGGAAGGAAGGAAGGAAGAAAGAAAGAAAGAAAGAAAGAAAGAAAGAAAGAAAGAAAAAAGAAAGAAAGAAAGAAGAAAAAGAAAAAAGAAGGCAGGCCTTTAAATGTCTTGGGGAGGGTTATATTTATCTGAGTGGAAATTTTTTCTTAATCTCTTCCTTCTGTCAGTGGAGGCACAATTTAATATTTCTGGCACTTGCAAGTATGACAGTGAAGTGGAACTAAATGAAAATCTGAAGAATATTTATGTCATGGAGTAATAAACTATGGAGAAATTCTAGTGATTAGCATCAAAGAGTTAATGAGGTCACTTCCTCATTAGTACTCTCCCTAATTGAGGAGAAGCAGGAAGTCCTTCACTTGTCAAAGGAATTGGGATGTCCATCAGAAGCTCATAGATTTTGAGACAATTCTGTGTTTAAACTCTATTTAGTTTCCACCAGGGGACTCTAACCTGCCTAGGAGGCTTAATTAGGCTAACTGCCTAAAAACAGTGTAAAACATATGCGTGTGTTCCCATTCAAGAATCACTTTATGAGCATTCGCAGAGCGCCTATAGAAGATGAATGAACTTTCAGAGAGCTCCAAACCAGCCTTCTGTTGTTTAATTCCACCAGAGGCTTGGAAGCTGCCCAAAGGGTTGATCTTCTTAAAGTGGTCTGTATATTACATTTTGCTCTTTGTGTATCAGGATTTGAGCTCTGAGAGCCCTGGGGCAGGGGAGAGAGAGAGAGAGAGAGAGAGAGAGAGAGAGAGAGAGAGAGAGAGAGAGAGAGAGAGAGAGAGAGAGAAACATTCAGAGGCTGTGTTTAAAACTTCAGATGAAAACAAACTTTTAATGCCCCAAGGGAATGCCAGTTTGTCCTTGTACCTTCTAAAAAAATTCAATAAATCAAATATTTATTAAGCATTTCTGACATATATTTTAAAGAATACAGAGATAAGATACACTGTTAATTTCCTCAAGGATTTTAATGAGAGTACTAGCTACATACATAATCAATTNTAGTAAATATTAGACTATGGTGAGCATCCAGGACATGAGTAAACACATGAGAGCACCAGGGAAGGAGTGACTAATCCTGTCTGGTGAGGTCAGTGGGGGCTCTTCTGTTGTCTCTCCTGAAGCTGAGTTTTATAGATGGACAGCAGAAACAGAGTGGACAGGAGGCTGGGGGCTTGGCTTAGTCAGTACAGCGCTTGCCATAAAAGCATGGGCCTGAGTTTGATCTATCTTGAATTCACTTAAAAAGCTGGGTGTGCTGTCATGTGTCTCTAATACCAATGCTGAAGAGGCCAAGGAAGGAGGGTGCTGTGGCTTTGTGGCGAGTCAGTTTAACATTATGGTGAGCTGCACACTTAGGAAGAGACCCTGCCTCAAAAAAACAGGCAGCAATTGAGAAAGTCACTTAACCTCTCTTACCTCTGGACTCCAAATACATACACATATACATGTAAGCACACCCAGGCTTATACCTATGAATACACACACACACATACACACACACACACAAAACACACACACACAAAACACACATACACACAACACACATACACACATAAAACACACACACACAACACACACACACACACACACACACACAAGCACGTGTACACAACTATGCAGCACCAGCACATGCACACACGCTCACTCACAGATACACATGCACACACACAGACACACATGCACACAGGAAGGACTCCACTCAAATCTGAGAGCCATTTTTGTCATGCCACACGCACATAGGTGATTTATAGCTTACATAATGCATAACACCTTATGGAGAACAGANTAAGATTCCCAAGCTAGTCTGGGAATGGCTGTTGAGAGCAAGGAAAGGATACTAGCTTCAAGTTTCTTTTGGTCAGGAGGTAGGGCTAGGTTGGTGTACCTGCCCATGACCATAGTCTCCTGGTTTGAATGAGGATGGCCCCCACAGACTCTTATATCTGAATATCTAGTCCCTAGTTGGATGACTAGTTGGGGAAGGATTAGGAGGTATGGTTGTGTTGGAGGAGGTGTGTTACTGGGAGTGGGCTTTGAGATTTCAAAAGCCTGTGCCAGGCCCAGTCTGTCTGTCTGTCTGTCTGTCTGTCGGTCTGTCTGTCTGTCTGTGGTGGTTTGAAAGAAAATGACCCCCACAGGGAGTGGCGCTTTTAAGAGGTGTGACCTAATTAGAGGAGGTATGTCACTGTAGGGGCAGGCTTTCGGGTCTCTTTTCCTCAAGCTTCCCTTAGTGTGACATGTTGCCTTCTGATCAAGATGTAGCCTGCACCGTGTCTGCCTGCGTACTGCCATATCCCACCATGATGATAATGGACAGAACCTCTGAACTGTAAGCTGCTACTCCAATTAAATGTTTTCTTTATAAGAGTTGCTGTGGTCATGGTGGCTCTTTACAAGAGAAACCCTAACTAAGACACTGTCTCCTGCTGTCTCTGCTTCTCTGTCTCTGTTTGTTGCCTGCACATCAGGATGGAAAGCTCTCAACTACTTCTCCAGTGCTATGCCTGTCTGCCTCCTGCCATGATGATCATGGAGTAACACTCTAACACTCTAAGTAAACTGCCAATTAGATGCTTTCTTCTGTTAGCTTTCTTCTTTGCTCATGGTGTCTCCTCACAGCAATAGAACAGTAACTAAGATACCTGTTTGAATCACTTGTCAGTAACCCAGGAAGGAGCACTGGGCTTTCCTATCAGCCAGCCTAGGGGGTGATCTCAAGGAAAAGAAGGAAGGTGAGACTTAAAAGGCTTTAGCAGCAAGCATCAGCAATCCGAGTCTGATGCTCTAAAATGAGAGTCCTCTGGGTTTATCTTACAAGTGCATGGTAAAAACCACATTGCACATCATTTATGTGTAACTTAGAGTAAAGGTTCAGTCCAGCTAGCTTCCCCTCAGATCTATCCTGTGTGACTGTGTCAGCACTGCAGTCCCTGTCCCCCTGTACCTTCTCTGCTACCATTTGTTCTCTGGATATCTGAGCTAACTTCCTTGTTCGTTTTTCTGTAAAGCATTTCTTGCCTTTTCTTCAGAAAGTCTCAGTATTATGACATAAAAAATCAAACGTCTTAAGAGTAATAAGCTCCTGGATTCCTGAACTTCAAAGAGCTTCCCTTTCACTCCTCAGGATCCACGCTCAGGACCCTCTCTGCCTGCCAGCCTGTACCCTGAGTGCTTAAGCCCCGTGCTGAGGTTTCCAACACAGCGCCTTTACTCTGCACTGCAGGAGCCTTCTTAGAGGACTGCTCTAGGGCCTCTCTACTCTTTCTTCTGTCACTCCTGTGACTTCTCTCCTTTCCAATTTGCTTTTCCTCTCTGCTGTGTATTTTTATTCATCCATCCATTCATCCCTCCATCTCTCCATCCCTCCATCCCTCCATCCATCCATCCATCCACTCACACAACATACCTTTGGTAACTTACTGTGTGCCCATCACTGTTTATACACCTGAAATAAGGTACTGGAAATTAATAAATTTATCTTTCAGCTTGGAATAGATATGCTAGAGAAGGAAGACAGACAATTAAAAAAAAAAAAAGCCAAGCAATTTGACTCACACCAGAATGCAATGAGAGCTACAGAGAAATACTGGAAGAGGCCCAGTGGGTCCTGGGAACAGAATTACTGTCACTGTGTATGATAGAATGTTCACAGAAGGCCTTCCTGAGGAGGGGGCATTTGGGAAGTGTATTGGACAAGCCTTTCATGTCTTTAGAAAAGAATGTTGTAGAATAGTAAGATATCACATCATAGGTCAGAGATGGACTCTGCTTTGAGATAGTGAAGTTTCAAAGGGAGAGGTATGGAGAGGAAGCACTCAGAGGCAAAGTAGTGTGGTGTCAGTCACTGCCGGAGGGTTCATGGAGCAGAATGGTGAGATGTAGCTTCATCTGGCTCCTATCAGCATCTTATTTATCTTTAGTTTTCAAGTCCTGTTTCTTTCACTCATCTTTTATTTTCTTTAATGGATTTTCCTGATCCTTCTCCTCTGCTTTATAGCTAAGACTTTCAAAAAAGTGATAATAATTCACAGTCCCATACATATGTACACATCTTTTATTCATTCTTCAGTCCACATAATCATATCCTACAAGCTGGGTCTGCTGTTGTCAAGGTCGTTGCTACATTCAAAGGACATATTTTAGTACTAATTTCACTTTGTTCTCTCTCTGAGTATGAATTATTGACCATTTTCTTCTTGAAATTCTCCTCCATTGGTTTTTGAGGCATGGTGTGCTCCCGAGGGTCCATTTTTGGATGTCTTCCTGCCTTCACATTCTCTTCTCACAATGCCATTCACTTTCATGGCTCCGATCATCTTCTGTGTGCTGATAAGTCCTTAATATATATTTCCAGGCTAAGGTGCTTTTGTAAAATTCAGTTCCAGCCCATATATCAAAGTTCTTACTACCTCCTTTGAATGTCTCAAAGGCACTTGAAACTCATCGTGTCCATAATTCATTTTCTTTCCCCCCATAAAGTTACTTCCCTTCTCTTGCTCCATCTCTTGAGGTAGTGATGAAACCAAGAGTCAAAGTTTCCAAACTAAAGTTAGTTTCAGTTTGTTCAACTTGTCGTGAAGTCCTCTGATCCAGCTCCCACTTCCCTGGTTAGAATATCCCTAACTAAATTCCATTTACATTCTCAGAGTCTCTTCAGTTGTCAACTTGAATCATTCCTCAGGCCCTGGGTCCCTGTTCTGGTATAGAATAAATAGCCTTCTTCCAAGATCTCATTGCTACATTTTCACTGCTCCTTCAAGTATTTAGTGATCTTTTGGGGAATCGTGTTGACACATATTTCTGAGGACTGCAAGAAACTTAAGAGTAAGAGTGTGTCTTTACTCCCCCTCTGTCTACTGTGTTTATCATATTNTAGATACTGACTAGATATAAGTTGACTTCTGATAAAGGGAGCTACTCTACAATATTAAGTAGAGGTTTCCAGTGGGGTGTAAACCACTCACTACCATGCTAAGAGGATGCTGAAGTGGTTCTCTGAATGATATCTTATGTCTCCTTAGCAAGGCAATACCTAAGAAGATAGGGAAGATGGACAAAGAACCAGGGCCTTGGACACAGTTTTTCTCTTTCCTGGTTTGATCTTCTCAGCTAGACTTTTATCATGAGCACAATGTCTGCTTGGAGTTTCTGGAGCACAATCCATAAAATGTCAGCTAGTGGACTAATGAATGTAACCAGAATGATAGTATCAGGTACCCAGCCCAGCTTGATGTTTATTTCCAATCCTGGACCCATAATATATGATAAGAAAGTCAATCTATGTAGGAGGATGCAGTTTCTAATCAGAATATGAGACTCAAGTCCAAGAAATGTGCAGTTTCTCAGAATAAACAGGTTTATAGTACCAAGAGAAGGCAGGCCTTCTGGACTGATATTATAGTGTACACATAATAAAATTAGTGACTTTAGCCTGTTCTTTGTATCTATTTTGTAACATTTTGTCAAGTACTTTATATGGATTTTCTTGCTGAATTCTCACAATTCCCTACTATTTTAATTAAATTATTTCATTCATATTAATATAATGCTCAACTAAAGAATGGCTTATGAATGCCTCATTTAAAGTCTTTTATTTTTGTTCCCATGGTCACAAATACAGAGGAAGAGATACGATTCCAATGTCAGTTCTCTTTCTCAAAGGTGTCCAGGCTCTTGGTTGATATGTGAAATTTCTACTNACACTCCCAAAATGGCTGCCATAGCTCCATAATACCACTAGCCTAATAAGATGTGAGAATGGAATGTGTGCTGCTTTTTGTGCATCTTACTCTAGGAAGAAGGGACCACTCACAAGAAATATCTTCATAAATTCCTCAAGGAGCAAAAGAGTAGATTAGGATGCCAGTTTATATCAGTTTCTGAGTGAGTGAAGATGGAAAAACAAATCTTTGGTATTTTTAGCCTGTGATGTATCTGTCCCATTTCTGGCCAAGAAGACAATGGAGGAACAGCTGTTGGGAAGCAACACTGGTTTTTGCTGCAGTGTGTAATGTTTTATTGGCATATGTTGGTAACTAGTGATGATTAAAAACACAAGGACACTTCTGGTTATCCCAACAGGAAGTCTGCAGTTAGGCCATCTCATCTCCCCATTGTTTTGGCAGCTGACTCAGTATGACCTGTCCTGCTGTGGTCAGTGCTGCTGCTATGGTTTCCAGCCACATGGCTGCTGACATTGTGTGCTCTACTCTGCACATAACACTTCACTGTCAGTAAGGAAGGAGGCTGCTAGAAGTGGGCTTTATCCTCCAGTCTTTCTCTTATAAAGAAGGGAAATATTTCTGAGAACTCCCAGCATGTCTTTCTCTTGTTCCTGGCAAGCAGGAATTGGCTGATATGATTGCTGCAGATTAAACACGGAGACATAACACTTACCGTAGCAATGACACATGAAAATGAGTGTGGCACTCCTCACTGTACTGGAGCCTAGAAAGGAATGAAGGGTGTGAGACATTTGTTTCCCCTCCAGAAGCCTATCCAAGATAGCTCCCTGGTCCCTGGATCTTTAGACTGTGCAATCCCATAACTGCTAGTTCTTCTGAGCCAATATTTGGTCGAGTTCAGTAAATATCTCTATGCATTAGAAATTATGCCAGGTAATATAGATAAAAGGATATCTCGGAGGAGCTCTTGATCTTCAGGGATTTGTATTCATGTGTCAAAGAAATGTTCGTAGCTGATGTATATGTTTGAGTGTGTGGTCTTCTTACAGTTTGCATTTTCTCCTTAGGATTGTCTAAAAACTTACAAATCCTTCGAAGTTTGATCAAACAAGAATAGCATTTCAGAACTTATTTTCTTTGTCCTTGCTGCCTAAACATTGAAAATTTTTTTGATGGTTGCTGGCATTCATTGGCATGCTTGTCACAATTCTCTAAGAAAAAAACAAACAACACCATAACAATAGCATACCATTAATAAGAGATAAAAAACAAACAACACCATAACAACAGCACACCATTAATAAGAGATAAAAAACAAAC
>LZPO01035500.1:39905-55324 GCA_001675575.1 Neotoma lepida | reverse complement strand
CCATAGTGTGCTTCACCATTCACTTGTGGTTGTGCAGTAGGATTGCTTTCCTTTTGGCTACTGTGGGTCAGAGCCCTTTCCTTGAATTCTTCTGGATGTGTATTGCGGAGGGCAAAAGCTGGATNTTACAGCAATTCTATGTTTAAGCTTTTGAGGAACCAAACNACTCTTGTCAATGAAGAGTGTATCATTTTACGTTCNTGAAAACAGGACCAAAGATTTGGAATTTCTCCACATCCTCACCCACACATATCCTCTGGATTTGTGATGGTTCCATCCTATGGAATGTGAGGCATCATCATCCTTTCCAGTATTGAGCACCAGCCCATGGTCTGAAACCCAAACAGGATTCTAAAGAGTCGATGCCATAGCTGACATCAAGGCAGGCTGTCCTATTACAGCTGGAGTGGTGTGAATATCCGTTCTGGCACACGTTCATGCACCACTCTCTGGGCACCAGAGCCTAGNTTCATTTGTTCTGGGCGTTAAGTGATGGTGCCCTGAGTGCCCAGTCTTAACCTTGTTGAACCCCCATTTTCAGGGATATACATGCATACTGAGCTCATGGGAAGACTAAAGTCTCTAAATGTCTGTTTCTTTACTTCAGAACCACAACCACGCCTGCATAGCCTGCCGGATCATTTACCGCTCTGATGAACACCACCCTCCCATCCTGCCCCCTAAGGCTGACCTGACCATTGGCCTACATGGGGAATGGGTGAGCCAGCGCTGTGAGGTGCGCCCCGAAGTCCTCTTCCTCACCCGCCACTTCATCTTCCATGACAACAACAACACCTGGGAAGGGCATTACTACCACTACTCAGACCCTGTCTGCAAACACCCCACATTCACCATCTACGCTCGAGGCCGCTACAGCCGTGGTGTGCTCTCCTCAAAGGTCATGGGTGGCACAGAGTTTGTGTTCAAAGGTAAGTCTACTGCCTCTACTTTTCACAGCACAGCTCAAGTGCAGCTCTGTGACATTTCTGTTATGGCAGAACCTCAGAGAAAGGGTATCTTTGCTGCTTGAGATGCTGGAGATGAAGTTAGAGTCAGGACTGCCTGAAAGCATCCTTGGAAATATCATTTGAGCTCCTTTCTGCTCAGAGCAGGCTAGTACCAGGCACCCACGTGACACTCGGGTACAATGGGGCCCTGTTGTTGTTTGTTGTTGCTCTTTTGGGGGGCCCGCCACCCAGCTCCCAAATGAATCACATGGGGGATTATTATTATGTATAAATGCCTGGCTTTAGCTTGGCTTGTTTCTTGCCAGCTTTTCTGAACTTTAAATGAACCTGTCCGTCTTTTGCTTCTGGGCTTTTACCTTTCTCTATTTTTGTATACCTTTCCTTCTTACTCTGTTGCTGGTTGTGTAGCTGGGTGCCTGGCCCCTGATGCCCTCCTCCTTCTCTGGCTACTTCTTCCTCCTCTCCCAGATTTCTCTTTCTATATATTCTCTCTGCCTGCCAGCCCCACCTGCCTATCCTTTCTCCTGCTTTGCTATTGGCCATTCAGTTCTTTGTTAGACCATCAGGTCTTTTAGACAGGCACAGTTACACAATTTCACAGAGTTAACAAATGCAACATAAACAAAAGTCACACACCTTAAAACAATATTCTTCCACAGGACCCAAACCATCACATGGGCCACTGTAATGTGNGCGTTAAGAATGTGGCTGCAATGAAACCTAACAGCCTCTCTGGTAGCATCAGGCTTATTTGTGTGCTGGGTACTTTTCCTAAATGAGGAATACAGAGCCGGTGTCAGTTACTTCTTGATGCTCAGAGTTATTACTTCCAACCTGAGCTGAGGCTGCACACAAGAGCTTATCCCTTCCAACCTGAGCTGAGGCTGCACACAAGAGCTTGTCCCAGGCTTGAAGGTGAGAGCTTCATGGGAGAAAGTTCATGCTGTGCACTGCTCACCCAAGCAAGGAAGCTAGGGATCAGGAGGCACCTGCCCCTACCACAAGGGAGGTCTTGCTGCTTTAGTTTTAAGTTTGAATGTCTGTAAGGTGGTGCCAACCCTGTAATATCAAATAATGAGCATAGCTGGGTCATNGGGTGACCACTCCAGGGTAGCACTGGGNTCCAGTTAGTGTGAGGTGTCCGTGTGNCCTCAAAGGAATCCCTGAGCATGGCCACTCTCCTTTGAATGAGGAACTTTGCTCTTGTACATTGGCCTTGTAAACTCAACCAAGAAAAATCTGTCTGCACACCCCAAATCCCACTTGGTTAGATGCAAAGTGTAGTCCCATAGGAGGACCCCAAGGGTCCACAAAGGCTGGGGCTTGTATTTATTTCTTCATATTTTTCTTGTTTGTAGCCAAACTGCATTTAGATGCCCAGCTGATGAGCCCATATTAATCTGTGAAAATGCTAATTCACACACATATTTGAGGTGAAACCTTTTGGATACTTCAAGACCTTTTCATAAAAATAAAATTCAAGTTTTGTTGAATATATTTTGGGAGTCNTTTGTCCCAAAGAGCATTTTGTAGGATTGCTGGGATAGTTTTATTTCACACTTACGGGTGTGATCAGCTGCAAACTGGGCTAACCAAATGTCACCCATGTTTTCTGACCACACCTACAGTATACTGCCATCCTTTTNTATTCATGGGGAATTAATTCCTAGACTCCCTGAAGATACCAAAATCCAAAGTTACTCTAGGCCCTTCTNTGAAATGAGGACACTTGCACAAAACCTGTGCACATACTCTTTGTATTTTACATCATTTCTAGATTACTTTGAATATCTAATATAGAATTATTCTATTAGACTGTGTAGTTAAGTTGTGGCTGCAGGGTGCATGGTACTATGAGCTGACTGGTTCTATTCTGTATGACCACCATTCAGATCAGCATATGAGACTTCCTACCCAAGCCTGCTCTTGTGATTACTGGGGTTAGCAGGCAAGCTACCAATTGTGTTTTAAAAAGAAAGCTTTGTTGAGACAGTGTCCCCAGCATTTGCTGGAAGTGTCTGCCTCCCAAGTTGTCTCTCCAGAGTCATGGATATCTCTCTTTTCCACAGTGAATCACATGAAGGTCACTCCCATGGATGCAGCCACAGCCTCCCTCCTCAATGTCTTCAGTGGGAACGAGTGTGGGGCTGAGGGCTCCTGGCAAGTGGGTATCCAACAGGACGTGACACACACCAATGGCTGTGTAGCTCTGGGCATCAAACTACCTCACACAGAATATGAGATCTTCAAAATGGAGCAAGATGCCCGTGGCCGCTACCTGCTGTTCAATGGCCAGAGGCCCAGCGATGGCTCCAGCCCAGACAGACCCGAGAAGAGGGCAACATCCTACCAGATGCCCTTGGTCCAGTGTGCCTCTTCCTCACCAAGAGCTGAAGACCTGGAAGACAGTCGAGCCCATCTGTTTGGCAGGGCAGCAGGGAGGACAGCTGGGCCCCTGTTGCTTACTGCCTTTGCCTGTCTTTGGACTCTACCACATTGGAGCATCCTCCGATAGAAGATAGTTTCTAAACCAAGACTTTTTACCATTTATGACTGTTCTTCACACAGAGAAAAGACATTGATTCTCTTGATGCACTTGAATGCCTGAGATCTGCCATTGCCTTGTCCCTGTCCCCTCTTCCAGTCTCTGAGTCATGAGCAGTGTGTTTGAAGTTTCAGCTTTGAATTTCTTCTAGCCCGATCCCTGGCCTGAGAACTTCATAGCAGTGATTGCACTTTAAGTCTGCAGAGAGTTGGAGCTAGTGTGTTTAGGAGTGGCAGCAAGGGTGGTAGCTAGTTTCTTACCTCTGTCCTCCCACTTCTATTTGTATCTCTGAGCTGAGCTTTAAAGATAAAACTGTCAAGCTGCAGCTTTCTCTGCCATCGCTTCTCTTAATTCTCCAAACCCCTTCCGTACTCCAAGTTTTCTACACTGGAATCCAGTGAAGAGTTGGCTTGGGACTTCCATCAAGACCCTGTGTATTAATATAGAAAAGATATGAGTATTGGCATATACATAAAGAGAAGATGCAAGGTTCAGCTAAATCATTGTTCCAGCCTTAATGCCAATCAACACTTTCAGAAATGTTGAGTGGAGACATGTCTGTAAAGCTTCAAAGTAATTTAAATTGTGTTTATTAGTACTAGTTTTCTCTTGTTGAGCGAAGATGTGTGCCATATACTTGGTTTGGTGACTCGGATTACAGCCTGCTGTTTAACCCTCGGAGTAGACTGGTCCAATTGGGAAATTCAGAAAAGCCTCCTATTCCAGGCAGTCAGGAGCAGCCGTGCAAAAGGCAGTTGTGGTGTGGTAAGTGCCACAGGAGTGATAAGCAAATCTATGGTAGTTTTTTCCAGGNGAGGCACCCGTGTCCTGGCTCACACTGTGGTTGGGGTGGGGAGAAGAACCCCACCTGCCCTCTNCCATCTTCATACACACAGAGACAGAGCTTTTCAGTGCTCCAGTGGCTTACTGATGAAAGAGGACTGGGTGGGACTCATCCACCCTGGGGACCCACTCTGCTAGGTACCATCTCTATGTAACATGGAGTCTTTATGAGAAGTCACTGGTATTAGACATCCTGGCTTGATTCANCTTCNTCTCTGCATTTACTTGGTTCTGCCCCAGCTGTGAGTTCCAGAGCCATCTTCTTCAGGGTTAGCTGCTTCACAGTCATCAGGAAGGAGGAGGGAGTGGCTGCCCATCCCTTTGTGTTATTGCAACTGGTGCTATAAACATCAAGTGCTATTGCTCACAGAGAGATCCATGCAGGCGAGCGGCGAGAAACAGAAAGCCTAGGTGTAACTGAAAGCAGACATGGAGACCACGATCCAGGAGAAGAGTTGGTCATGTATTTAAGAATTCACTTTATGAAGCAGTAGCATTCAGTGTGCTGTTAAGTTATAACGATGGCATGGAGTACCAGAGTGNTTTATATTTAGATTATATTTTAAGTCATGGTGCATACTTGAGGGGTTTTATNCAAAATGAAAATACTAACTTAACGTCTACTAAGTTTAATAAACAAAGAATTTGGTAATAATCCCACGAAATATGTCTTATTTGTCGATTTAATTAATACTGATACTGTCTTCAAAGTGAAAACCTATACTGACTCTAAGACACACTTCCTGGATTGACCAGGAGTTGGGTTTACAGCCACTTGGCTCATTGCCTCCCTTCTAGACTCACCTATTTCTGCTTTTTAACAGTATGCTACATATACCACTCCAAATGCAGAGATATTAACACATATACAGCATATGCATGATGAGTCTATGTGAAGTTTGTGTGTTCACTTTCTCATGTAATATAAACCTTTACAGAGACATAATAACAATTTATTCATGATTCACCAGCACACTAAAGTGTGTCGCTCTATTTCCCATGTGCATTCATCTCAGATTGGTTATATCATATTCACTTCCATAGGCTCTCTAGAGTAAAGTCCCTCGTGTGACCCATGGGGTGGTCTTGATATTATGTGATTTCTGGTGACCTTGAATCCACAATGGATTTCTAGGGCATCCAGTCTTGAGGGTCAGAAATGACAAGTCAAGACAGTTTGTTTGTTTGTTTGTGTATTAGATTTACCTTGTTTTAATTATGTGTGTGTGATGGGGCAGGTAAGTGTGTGCACATATGAGTACAAGTGCCGGCAGAGTGCAGAGATGGAGTTACAGGTGGCTTCGAGCCACCCAGTGTGGGTGAGAGGAACCAAACTTTGCTCCTCTGCAAGAGTGGTGCACGGTTTTATCCTCCAGCTCCTATTCGTTTAAGACAGTGTCTTAACTATGTATCCCAGGTTGGCTTTGAATTCCTGCTCCTTTTGACTCCACCCTCTAAGTGCTGGGATGACAGGCCAGTTCTACCATGCCTGGCTTGGAACAAGATGCTTTCTGGGGAAGATCTGACTGACCCTAGAATATTCCATTTGTATAGCAAGTTTGAAGTACACCATAGTTTAGTACTCAGGGCCTGGCAAGTCTCCCTCTCTGTCAGTGGTGGGTAATTCTGCTTGTAAATTCTAGATCGGGGGAAAGTCATAAATCATGGAAGGTTCTTGCAGACCTCACTGGTCAGCTGCAACTAGGCTTTAGGCCATTGCTGTAGCAGCACATGAGATTGGATGATTTGTAAAGAATGCACGTTTATTTTGGCTTGTGGTTCTGCAGACTGGGAAGTCTGAAATCAGCTGCATCTGAGGAGGGCCCCCTGCAGCTCCGACTTGGCAGCAAAAAGCACGAGCATTGGAGGCAAAGCATGAGGGTGGATTTGCTTTATCCAACCTGTTCTCCTGGCAACAAATCCAGTTCCATGAGATTGAGAACTCTGAAGAATGGAATCAGTCCATTCATTATGGCTCCACCATTGACCCCCATGCCTCCTATTGGCTGCACAGCCCAACCCTATCACATTGAGAAATTAGGGTTCCCAGTCATAAATTCAGCAAGACACAGTCAAAGCATAGCACCAGGTTTCTTTGGTTATTGAGGAGCATGCTGGGAAGGGTCAGAAAACAACCCCTTGAGCTGACAGTAAAATTTGGATGTAATGAAGACTTTAAACTCTAAAATTCAAATTGTCCCCCACCCCAGATCAAAAAGGAAACTTGGAGTCTCCCCTTCATGCACCACAGAACAAAGGGTCTCTTTTCTCAGACATGGGGCAACTTAGCAGTGGCCAACATAAAGAGTCACAATTAGTGCTGTTGGCACTCCCAAATGTCCATGATGGCCTGCCGAAACAACCTGTGGGTCTTGTGGCTTCTGGTTGAGGGATAAGCTTCAGTGAAAGAGACATCTGGTACTCCACCATCTCTTTCAACGTATCCTGAATGCATGATTTTCATGGTAGCCCACACAGACGTTGCAATGTTTTGTTTTGAATGCTACATCCAGTCCCCACAAGATTCTAGGCATATGGCGCTGAGACCCAGAAACCAAGAAGGAATCTCGTCAGACATAGAGCACTATCCCAAAGGAAAGTGGAGAGGAGGGTTGGATGGAGACAGAGCGAGCAGAGCCCATGCAGTACCCACAGCCTTTATGTAGATACCTGATTTTTCATGGGTCTAAATAGTTCCCATAAGACTATGTTGGCAACAAGAACAAAGAAAGGCAGTTTGGGTAAATGCTCCCTACAGACATCTAGATTCTAGAGGAAATTCATGAGCATTTTTTTTTTACTTATAAAGCCACATGACCTAAAAATCCCTACAGTGGGTCAAGAGTGTCACTGGCCTGCAGGACAATCACTGATTATGAAGGTACTCCTTTTTACTCATTATCCCACTTACTTGAATCTTCAGCTGAAAGAAATAATACTATCTTGGAAAAAAAGAAGAATGAAAGAAAAAACAGAAGGGAAGCTGTGGCTTCTGACTTCTTCTTCACTGGGATGTGATCAGACTGACATTTTATACTGAGTTCAATTTCAAAGAACCTAACAGAAGATGTGATTTACCATCAAAGGCATGGACCCAGACACACTGCCTTAGTTACAGTTGCTACTGCTGGGATGAAACACCATGACCAAAAACCAAGAAAGGGTTTATTTGGCTTACACTTCCACATTGCTGTTCATCATAGAAGGAAGTCAGGACAGGAACTCAAACAGGTCAGGAACCTGGAGGCAGGAACTGATGCAGAGGCCATGGAGGGGTGTTGCTTACTGGCTTGCTCCTCATGGCTTGCTCAGCCTGCTTTCTTATAGAACTCAGGACCACTAACCCAGGGATGGTGCCACCCATAATGAGCTGGGCCCTCCCCTATCAATAACTAATTAAGAAAATGCCNTCTCTGCATTTACTTGGTTCTGCCCCAGCTGTGAGTTCCAGAGCCATCTTCTTCAGGGTTAGCTGCTTCACAGTCATCAGGAAGGAGGAGGGAGTGGCTGCCCATCCCTTTGTGTTATTGCAACTGGTGCTATAAACATCAAGTGCTATTGCTCACAGAGAGATCCATGCAGGCGAGCGGCGAGAAACAGAAAGCCTAGGTGTAACTGAAAGCAGACATGGAGACCACGATCCAGGAGAAGAGTTGGTCATGTATTTAAGAATTCACTTTATGAAGCAGTAGCATTCAGTGTGCTGTTAAGTTATAACGATGGCATGGAGTACCAGAGTGNTTTATATTTAGATTATATTTTAAGTCATGGTGCATACTTGAGGGGTTTTATNCAAAATGAAAATACTAACTTAACGTCTACTAAGTTTAATAAACAAAGAATTTGGTAATAATCCCACGAAATATGTCTTATTTGTCGATTTAATTAATACTGATACTGTCTTCAAAGTGAAAACCTATACTGACTCTAAGACACACTTCCTGGATTGACCAGGAGTTGGGTTTACAGCCACTTGGCTCATTGCCTCCCTTCTAGACTCACCTATTTCTGCTTTTTAACAGTATGCTACATATACCACTCCAAATGCAGAGATATTAACACATATACAGCATATGCATGATGAGTCTATGTGAAGTTTGTGTGTTCACTTTCTCATGTAATATAAACCTTTACAGAGACATAATAACAATTTATTCATGATTCACCAGCACACTAAAGTGTGTCGCTCTATTTCCCATGTGCATTCATCTCAGATTGGTTATATCATATTCACTTCCATAGGCTCTCTAGAGTAAAGTCCCTCGTGTGACCCATGGGGTGGTCTTGATATTATGTGATTTCTGGTGACCTTGAATCCACAATGGATTTCTAGGGCATCCAGTCTTGAGGGTCAGAAATGACAAGTCAAGACAGTTTGTTTGTTTGTTTGTGTATTAGATTTACCTTGTTTTAATTATGTGTGTGTGATGGGGCAGGTAAGTGTGTGCACATATGAGTACAAGTGCCGGCAGAGTGCAGAGATGGAGTTACAGGTGGCTTCGAGCCACCCAGTGTGGGTGAGAGGAACCAAACTTTGCTCCTCTGCAAGAGTGGTGCACGGTTTTATCCTCCAGCTCCTATTCGTTTAAGACAGTGTCTTAACTATGTATCCCAGGTTGGCTTTGAATTCCTGCTCCTTTTGACTCCACCCTCTAAGTGCTGGGATGACAGGCCAGTTCTACCATGCCTGGCTTGGAACAAGATGCTTTCTGGGGAAGATCTGACTGACCCTAGAATATTCCATTTGTATAGCAAGTTTGAAGTACACCATAGTTTAGTACTCAGGGCCTGGCAAGTCTCCCTCTCTGTCAGTGGTGGGTAATTCTGCTTGTAAATTCTAGATCGGGGGAAAGTCATAAATCATGGAAGGTTCTTGCAGACCTCACTGGTCAGCTGCAACTAGGCTTTAGGCCATTGCTGTAGCAGCACATGAGATTGGATGATTTGTAAAGAATGCACGTTTATTTTGGCTTGTGGTTCTGCAGACTGGGAAGTCTGAAATCAGCTGCATCTGAGGAGGGCCCCCTGCAGCTCCGACTTGGCAGCAAAAAGCACGAGCATTGGAGGCAAAGCATGAGGGTGGATTTGCTTTATCCAACCTGTTCTCCTGGCAACAAATCCAGTTCCATGAGATTGAGAACTCTGAAGAATGGAATCAGTCCATTCATTATGGCTCCACCATTGACCCCCATGCCTCCTATTGGCTGCACAGCCCAACCCTATCACATTGAGAAATTAGGGTTCCCAGTCATAAATTCAGCAAGACACAGTCAAAGCATAGCACCAGGTTTCTTTGGTTATTGAGGAGCATGCTGGGAAGGGTCAGAAAACAACCCCTTGAGCTGACAGTAAAATTTGGATGTAATGAAGACTTTAAACTCTAAAATTCAAATTGTCCCCCACCCCAGATCAAAAAGGAAACTTGGAGTCTCCCCTTCATGCACCACAGAACAAAGGGTCTCTTTTCTCAGACATGGGGCAACTTAGCAGTGGCCAACATAAAGAGTCACAATTAGTGCTGTTGGCACTCCCAAATGTCCATGATGGCCTGCCGAAACAACCTGTGGGTCTTGTGGCTTCTGGTTGAGGGATAAGCTTCAGTGAAAGAGACATCTGGTACTCCACCATCTCTTTCAACGTATCCTGAATGCATGATTTTCATGGTAGCCCACACAGACGTTGCAATGTTTTGTTTTGAATGCTACATCCAGTCCCCACAAGATTCTAGGCATATGGCGCTGAGACCCAGAAACCAAGAAGGAATCTCGTCAGACATAGAGCACTATCCCAAAGGAAAGTGGAGAGGAGGGTTGGATGGAGACAGAGCGAGCAGAGCCCATGCAGTACCCACAGCCTTTATGTAGATACCTGATTTTTCATGGGTCTAAATAGTTCCCATAAGACTATGTTGGCAACAAGAACAAAGAAAGGCAGTTTGGGTAAATGCTCCCTACAGACATCTAGATTCTAGAGGAAATTCATGAGCATTTTTTTTTTACTTATAAAGCCACATGACCTAAAAATCCCTACAGTGGGTCAAGAGTGTCACTGGCCTGCAGGACAATCACTGATTATGAAGGTACTCCTTTTTACTCATTATCCCACTTACTTGAATCTTCAGCTGAAAGAAATAATACTATCTTGGAAAAAAAGAAGAATGAAAGAAAAAACAGAAGGGAAGCTGTGGCTTCTGACTTCTTCTTCACTGGGATGTGATCAGACTGACATTTTATACTGAGTTCAATTTCAAAGAACCTAACAGAAGATGTGATTTACCATCAAAGGCATGGACCCAGACACACTGCCTTAGTTACAGTTGCTACTGCTGGGATGAAACACCATGACCAAAAACCAAGAAAGGGTTTATTTGGCTTACACTTCCACATTGCTGTTCATCATAGAAGGAAGTCAGGACAGGAACTCAAACAGGTCAGGAACCTGGAGGCAGGAACTGATGCAGAGGCCATGGAGGGGTGTTGCTTACTGGCTTGCTCCTCATGGCTTGCTCAGCCTGCTTTCTTATAGAACTCAGGACCACTAACCCAGGGATGGTGCCACCCATAATGAGCTGGGCCCTCCCCTATCAATAACTAATTAAGAAAATGCCNTATGGGCTTGCCTACAGCTGGTATTATAGAGGCATTTTCTTAATTGAGGTTCCCTCCTCTCAGACGACTTTAGTTTGGATCAAGTTAACATAAAACTATGCAGCACACACACCCATACATCTGTTCTTCAACCTGCTCTTTTCTTTAAAGGCAGTTGGAAGACCTGGCTCATGGCTTCTCTTTCCTAAACCAAACCTACGTTTCCATGGACTGTGTCTGGTCTCTGTTTCTGATCTCTATCGTGTAGGGAGTCCAAAGCCCTACACTCTCTGAAACACCACTCAGGGGNTTTTTACCCCTTCTATTTATCCACTGACCTGTGATTCGGCACCAAGGAAGTTTGTGGGCACAGAAGGCATCCTGGCTTCCCTGGCTCTGCCACCCATGACACTAGCTTAGCATTCATTTCCTGAGCTGCAGGGGCAGTGGCCACTTTTGCCCATGCCAACAAATAGGGAATTGCTTCAGACATTTTTCTCATTCAGTCAAGAAATAAAACAGNGGGTGATTAAAGGTGGCACACACCTTTAATGCCTGCACTGGGGAGGCAGAGGCAGGTGGATCTCTGTGAGTTCGAAGCCAGCCTGGTCTACAAAGTGAGTTCCAGGACAGTCAGGGCAACACAAGAAACCCTGTCCCAAAAACAAAAAACAAAAACAAGAAAGAAAGAAAAACAGGAGGAAAAAAGTAAGAAAGAGAAAAGAAGGAAGGAACTGCTGAGGGATGTAGCTCAGTAGTACNTGCTTGACCAGCATGTATAAAATCCTTCTAGGTTCAATCCTCACTAGCACGAAAAATAAATCCACTGGCACCCACTGAAATTGAGGGTGCACTGGCAATACTTGATGGGCCAGGGAGATGGCTCAGTCTAAGGGGCTTACTGCCAAGCCTGATGACCTGAATTTGATCTGGGACCCACATGGTAGAAGGAGAGAACAAACTGGCCTCCACATACATGCCGAGGTATGTACACACCCACACACAATAAATAAATAAATAAATAAATAAATAAATAAATAAATAAATGTAATACATATTTTAAAATTAATGACAGAGAACTCACGAGGAATTTGTATTTTCCAAGGACTTTAGGCACAGAAGGCCTCATCTTTCTGCAGCTAATGGGACAAAATGAGTAAGACAATTGAAAGTGAGTCTTCAGAAAACCAAAGTTACNGTGAACAGGTGTATGCCTAGATGTTCTTTACAAATTGTCTTCCTGTCTGCTAAGCAAGAAGGTCAGGCTCTCATCGGCTGGGAGTGATATGACAGAAACTTCCCTGCATCAGAGGACAGAGACCAAAACACTGTCTCCTCAGAAATAACAGGAGGCTGCAGACTGACAACTGGTGGGAAAATTAAAAGGAACCACCTGCTGTTCCTGTCTAGTCAGGCATGGAACATGCTCAAGTGCATGACTCTNGACTCCATTGTTGAACCCTGAAATTTCTTGGGTGAAAAGTACCATCTCTGCCCAGGGTTTGGATGAGCACAGGCGTTGCCTGTTCTGTTTCTCAAGCCCAGAAGGAAGAATGAATCCTTGAAAGAAATGATCTTGAACTTGTTTCAAATTCAGCAGTGTTGATGCAGCGAGCGGCAACAGTTAAACACGAGGAGATGCTAAAACGCTTTGGATGATGTCTGTTTCTGAGAAAGGAACTAGAAGCGTGTGGCAGGAAATAAGTAGATCTTCGTTATTCAGCTGCAGTAACCAACTCGGGATTATACAAACAAATAGGGATGTCTTGGAGTGCAGTAAAAGGCACAAATAATAGAAAAATAAATAAAGGACTTTTAAAGACATTTCTTTCCAAANTATATGGCTTTTTTATTGGTCCCTTCCTTGACTATTATTTATTTATCATGGAAANCACTTAATGATGTCACAGAGGGCTTTATAAACATTGAAGTTTAGACTGCACGAAAGATTTGCTAAAAAATGAGAAATCATTCTGATTTCTTNCACAAAGGCTTTCAATAGCCAAGAAAACAAAGTCCCTGGTATGGTAAAACGCATTCTCAAAAGAGCTGTCTTTGAGTGTATTCCAGCACACTCCAGTATTCATAGCAAAGTTTAGCCAACCCCTGTGTTTCCTTATTAGCCTGAAACCAAATGGCAGGAAGCACCCGGGGGCACCAATAACACTTCAGAATCCCGTGCCAATTTAAAACTGAGTAGACAGAACTGTGCAGCTCATTTCTTAATACTTTGAAAAATTCCATTGAAATGAGAGATAACACACTTGAAAGGCAAGTACTTTTTTTTGCATCAACAAATAAAACATCAAAGTGATTTTTGAGCCAAAAATCCAAGGAAGTTGTGTGCATTTTCAGCATAAATAAGCAGGGCATATGAATTCAAATGATCAGCCAGGTTTAAACCCAGCAATCCTTCCTGCTCCCGAGCAAGCTCTCTNCAAGGGAACAACATAGACACAAAAATTGGGCCTTACACTGGACCAAATTTTTCACTTAAATGGTCTTTGTTTCTGATCATTTTTCCAGACCACAGTGAGCCAATATGCTAACTTTTCAGTTTCAATTCACTTGAGAAACACCAGGATTTTTGAGAAAATGGTAGTGATTGAAATAATTAGGAACTAAATAGAAAGTTGGAAGCTCAAGACGATACATCTAAGGACAACGGAAGGCTCCTGCCTTCAGCTGACCTCATGATGCATCAGGAGGAGGGAGTATCCCAGGCCTTGCTCTGGAAATGGTTTTTCCCTGGCTGGTCTCTCTGAAAAGATCTGGCAGAGCTGGGTCCATTTCCTCCATTTAAGCAGTGAATCTTTCATGCTCAGTGCATTTAGCTTTCTAGGCAAGAAGTAGAGGCAAGCATGGGCCAGCCAGGTAGGGCACTCGCAGTTGAGCTTGACAACCTACCTGAGTTCCGTCCCCCCCTGTAGAAGGAGAGGACCAACTGGCTCCTGCAAAGTTTTCCTCTGACTTCTACAGTGTGCTATGGCGTAAACACGCACGCACGCACGCACGCACGCTGTGAAACAGAAGCAGAGGAAAGAGACCTGTGTGAATTTGTGCTCCCCGCCACTGTCCATGAGCCCTTGTGGAAGTCTTCAACATCTGTGAACTCTGCTTCCTCACTTACAAAATGAGATTGAGGGGCCTGGAGAGAAGGCTCAGCAGGTGAAAAGCTTGCTGGCTGCACAACCATGAGGACATTATTCCAGATTCCTGGTGTATTGCGGAATATTTGTTCACACTGATACTCCAAGACTGCCGATAAAGTTTACTTTGAGTGGGGGTGGGCAGTTAGTGACTAGCGGACCAGAATTAGCCATAGAGGTTTTGGATGACCCAGGATACAGATAGAGAGACACAAGAAGTAGCAGGGAGGGGCTGCTTAGAAAAATTGGAGGGCCCTTTTGGATCAGGGAACGAGAGAGAGGAGGTCACTGGTCACTTCTTTGCTGCTTCTCTGAGCAATCAGACTTTTACCCTGATGTCTGACTCCCAAGTTTTGGTTAATAATAGAACAATATATGCAAACCCTTCACTGGTGGCAAACATCTAACTCCAGCACTTAAGGGAGGAGACTACAGGATCCTGGGGGCTTCTCGGTTGTAGCAGTCTAGCTAGATCCATGAACACCAGATTCAATGCGAGACCCCGTCTCAAAAATATGGCAGAGAGCAATTAAAAACACCTGTGCACACATGTAAACGCGCCCACTTTCTGTGCCCACCAGCACCACAGCACCTGAGTGCTTTGCCGCAGGTGCATGATTCTGTGTTCTCTCCAGGCCTCTGAACCTGCTTTTCAGTGAGAAAAATCTGGGGGATTCCCATGGACACACAGGTCAGAGGGAGAGTTATGGTTAATCTCTAGGTATCTGCTGCCAGTGGGTGTGCATGGCCTATCATTCACCGTTATATATGTGAGATTCAAAGAGGCAGCGTGAG
The DNA here is from genome assembly GCA_001675575.1 of Neotoma lepida. Classification (NCBI taxonomy): domain Eukaryota; kingdom Metazoa; phylum Chordata; class Mammalia; order Rodentia; family Cricetidae; genus Neotoma; species Neotoma lepida. The sequence continues at coordinate 40,437 of LZPO01035500.1, read as the reverse complement.
AAGTAAGAGGGGTGAACATGCTGACTTGTCTTCAAAGGCTCGCCTCTGAGTATTGATAAGGTGACATCAAATTAAGGCTTTCTGTGAATCTTCAAATATGTTTTCAGGAAAGAGTGGCATACAGTCAGACTTACATAAAAGCAATACTTACAAATAGCTCTTGAGTAAGGATTCAGCTGTCTGAAAAACACACAACGTAGATTTGTCATTTTAACTGTCTTCAAGAGTACAATTCCATGAAACACAGTGCCCTCCCCACTTCATGCAACCATCTATGTTCTCTGCTTTTAGAACATTCTATCACACAAAAGGTACTCTTTTACAAGTCACTCTTGGGGCTGTAGGGATGACTCGGTGGTTAAGAAGGCTTGCTGCTCTTACAGAGAACCCAAGTTCGACTCCCAGCACCCATGTCTGTAAGCTCATGCCTGCCTGTAACTGCAGCTTCAAGGGATCCACCAGCCCCTTCTGGTCTCCTTGGGTACTTGCATGCATGTGGGGCAGGTACATAGGCATACACAAGCACACACAC
>LZPO01035500.1:11590-28290 GCA_001675575.1 Neotoma lepida | reverse complement strand
CTTAAGACGTGTGCGCCACCGTGTGTTCACGAGCGGTAACTGCAAAACTATAAGCAAAGAGGAAGGCAGCTGCGGAGGAGCCCTCTTGGAGAAGCCGGCCCCTCGTTGCATCATCTGCTTATGACGTCATTTGGGGTGCTTCTTCTTCAGGCACTTGATGTCGTGAATAATAAACTCCCAACCCTATTTTTTTTAATTATTTCGAAGATCTACTGTTGGTCCGATGAAAATAAGCAGTAGGTTTCATGTGAGGTGTATTAAACTTCTCAGTGACGGATTATTTTAAAGTCCTTTATAATGCGCCAGGTATAGATTTCTGAGTCCGGTGCTTGTGAGCTCACGAATTAGCTGTGTGACTTTGAGCAAATTGTGCAGCTTCTTAGCCTTCGTCTCTGTCAAAAGAGGCAACAGCATTGCTCCTGATGCACTTGGCAGTGCTTCTGGAAAATGGCTTGCCATCCAGCGTCCGTGTTGTGCCCCCACCCCCCTCCGGATGTCGGCCTCAGCGTGGGTTTTAGCTGGCAGCTCTATCAGAAGTCTCCAAGGTCAGCTAAGCTCACAGTGCTGCTTCCACTCCTCACGGCTAGCGTGGAACTGGCACTGGCTNCATTGGGTGGCTCCATTTGCTCACACAGGTCTGTCCCTCTTTACTGAGGGGAGAGGACAAACAGGAGTACGTAGTCCATAGCCTTTCTTGTGGCCCACAGCCCTTCTCATGTACCCTGTTTCTCACTCGCCCCGTTTTTTAAGTTCATGGTGGATAGGAGGCAAACGGGGAGGAAAGGGACCTGGTGCTCAGGCAGAACCTTCCACAGGATGCCTCTAGTCACCNACTTCCTCCAGCTAGTCCCCACTTCCTCCCAGGACCTTCCCACAGAGCACCATCTTCTTGGGGAGGGCCATTTCATATTCAAACCATAACATTTTGTCCCAGCCCCTCAAAGCTTATGGACATTTCACAATGCAAAATGTATTTAGTCTGTTTCTAAGAACCAACGTCTCAACAGTTTCAATGCTATTTGAAAGTCCAAGTTCAAAGTCTCCTGCAAGTCTTCATTATTCGTCCATACAAAATAAATTTTAGGACAAAACAAGCAGCACACAAGGGTACCCTTCCAGCACACAGGGTACTGGTTAGAGAGGCACAGGTAAACAATAGGGAAGGAAGTAACAAGGCGCCATGAAAAGCCCAGCAGGGCAGACAGCAATTCTGTAGCTTCATGTCCAGGACCTGGAGTCTATGGAGGTGCACGCATTGCAGTGGGTTTAAGCAGTGCCCCCTACCCAGCCCATCCCCCACCAAGGGGGATGCTTGAGTTTTCTCAGTGCTTAGGGATTTTCTCAGCAGACATCCTAGGGCCCTCCTATCCGCCCACATCCTGGGGCCCCTAANCAGTTTCATCCTCACAGATCCACACAGCATGCTGTCACAGGCTGCCTGCAAGGCATTGCCAGCCTTCTTCGGAAATCTGAGTGGCAGCCCTCATGACCCTGAAACTCTCCCAACAGCACGATATTCTGCCCAAGCGTGTGAGGTCAAGGGACTACCGACTGAATTCCCTGAATCTGCGAGCTACGACAAATTACCCTGCTTTTACGTTTTTCCTGCAGGTATTTTGGCTACAGTTAGACAAAAGTAATTAATATTTAACCCAAGAATAGAACTGGGAGCTGTTATGTAATTTCCCTGAGAAAATAGATTTTGCACAACAAATAACAAATTTACAAATAAAGGTTTGAAGCTGATCTTATTGTCATTTGGAAGTTTCTTCCAATTAGAGTGAGAATTTAGGAAATTGTTCTCCGCTTTTGTTGAACTAAAACTAACACCATCCATTATGATTTATTATTTTTATAAGTAATAATTAATAAGTTAATGAAGTATCAATGTTGATTATAAAATAATCACTGAATCCCAGAGAGATTAATGTGGAGAATTCCTTCTTGTAGACCTACTTGTGCAATGCCTACTCCACCAATCCTGCTCTGGACTCCACTGCTCATCTACACCTGGTCCCTTTGGTCACATCACATGGGCTGATGGTCATTCCAGCCTTCAAGGCCCATGACCTTTGTGCCATTCTTTCACTTCATTCTCACACACTCTTTTGAGACCTTCATCAAGGTCAACCACTTCTCCCTCCCTTCAGTCACCATATGCTTGTTACTACCATCTGTCTCTTCCCTGCTCTTTTCCTTCATGGAATTTTCCAAACAGTAGCTTAATTCTCCTAGAGCAATCCCTACNTTATTATTCTAGGAAGAAAAGCAGGAAAAGAAGGTGGGGATATTTGTGTCGTTTCTCTAGTGTCCTCAGGCTGCCTCTTGCTCTCTTCAATGTGAATGGGAGTTATTGTGTCTTTAATAAAGTTTCCCTAATGAAGGCAATATCTTTTGGAACAAGTAACACAAAGGCTGTCATGGCTATCTTTCTCTTTTTCACTCCTTATTTGCTGACACTGAAATATGGATGCTGCGAATATTTTGCCCCTCGTAGGTCAGAGAGTCCATGAGGGCCGACAACACACACCTTGCTTAACAATTGTGCCCCAGGAGCACAAGACTAATGCAGAGTTGAGCAGAGTTGAGACAAAGTTATTAATAACTTAAAAGTGTGCAAAGGGGCTGGAGAGATAGGTCAGTGGTTAAGAGCTCTGGCTGCTCTTCCAGAGGACCGGGTTTGATTCTCGAAAGGCAGTGCTCAGTTGTCTGTAACTCCAGCTCCATGAGATCTGACACCCTCTTTGGGCCTCCATGTGCATTACATGATGAGCAGACATATATGCAGGCAAAACACCCATATACATGAAATAATAAAAGAAAAAAATTGAATTAAAAAGGACCAATAAGAGAGGGTGAAAAGGAGGCTACAGAAAATCCCTGGGTTCTTCTGGGGATTTTAAATTATAAGGCTCTTGTCTTAATTCATGTTTTTCTGGTTACAACAAAATACCTGTGGACCATATAAATTGTAAAGAATACAAATTAACTCCACTCATGTTTTCAGAGATTTGNATCCAAGATCACGGGCCAGCATCTGGCTTTCTGCTGCACCATACCATGGCAGAGGGTATCAGATGGAGCGATGGGCCCATTGTGTTAGTTAGCCTGGGCCTTCGTCTTCTTATAAAACCGTGAATGGCACGATGAGCACCCTACTATCATGACCTCATTTGACCTAGTCACCCCCTAACTCTCCCTCCATTTTATTAACATTNATTTGGGGGCACATTCTAAGAGTATGTGTCAGTAGGCTTTCTATGACTGTATCAAACTGCAATCAGAGGCTATTCTTTAAAAGAGGTTAGAGGGTTCAGTCAGCAATCTAGGAGCCCCTTTGCCTTTGGGCCTGTGGCAGCAAACTGTGGCAGGAGTACATGGTGGGGNAGCCCATTCAATTCACGGCCTGGAATGAAACTGAAAGAGTTTTCCTTGAGAGTGTCCTTCCATAATTGCCAGCCCCTCACCTAAAGGCTCTACCTCCTCTTGACATCACTGCTCTGAGGATCAAGCCACCAGCACACAGGCCTTGGTGACACTGCCAATGTAAACCACCAGTGACAATCCTCTTGGANTTATTTATCCCAGGGCTGCAGTGAGTCAGAAGCCAGGGACAAAATATTGTGCAGCATTTCTGTCTTCTGACCTCTAGGTTGAAAAAATGTGGTGGAAGCCACAGTCACTTGGTCCCAGCACCTGGGTCTTATGGAACCTTTAGTTAAGACTTTCACCCTCTGGAGATGCTGCCCTCATATAAGCAAGCATATAGCTGTCACAGTGACAACATATCTAATGTAAACAATATCAAAGAGGATGGGGTTTATTTGGGCTCAGAGTTTCATGGGTGGATGTTGGAGCTGTTTATTCTGGGTCCATGGTGAGGAATAATACAGTGACAGGAGCGAGTGGAGTAGGAGACTGTTAACTTCTTGGTGGTCAGGAAGCAGAGGGGGAGTATATCAAGATATAGCCCCTAGTGACCCACTTTTCTCTAGCTGGGCCCTAACTTTTCAAGTTTCCAAAGCCTTCCACAGTAATGTCATCATTCATGGACTAACTCTTTTTTTGTTTGTTTGTTTTTGTTTTTGTTTTTCGAGACAGGGTTTCTCTGTGTAGCTTTGCTCCTTTCCTGGAATTCACTCGGTAGCCCGGGCTGGCCTCGAACTCACAGAGATCCNCCTGCCTCTGCCTCCCGAGTGCTGAGATTAAAGGCGTGCGCCACCACCGCCTGGCGGACTAACTCTTAATACATGAGGTTTGGTGGAAGATATTTCTTCACAAACCATATATACATATGTATGTATGTATGTATATGTACATGTGTATGTATATATCCAAACCATACACAAGGCTAGATAATCAAACAGAGATGGCATCTCATGTATGTAGTTAAGGCTAGATAATCAAATGCAGAGGGTATCTCATATGTAGGTAGTAAGGCTACATAATCAAATGCAGAGGTGTTCCACAGGTAGTGGGTACTACAGACTAAAAAAGAAGTAGGAATAGGCAGACAAGAGGCTTGTCTTAGTTACTATTTTATTGCTGTAAAGNGACACCATGATCAAGGAAACTTATAGAAGGAAACATTTATTTGGGAGCTTCCTTAACGTTTCAGAGGGTTAGTCCATGATCACCATGGTGGGGAGCATGACACCAGGGAGGCAGGTATGGCCCTGAAGAAATAGCTGAGAGCTACATCTTGATCTGGAGAGAGAGAGGGGGGGGGCTGGAGGCTTGGCCTGGACTTTTGAAACAATGCCCACCCCCCTTGATACACCTCCTTAAACAAGGCTACACCTCCTTCAATAAAGCCACACCTCCTGATCCTTCCCAAACACTTTCAAACATATGAACCAATGAGGGCCATCCTCATCAAATCAAAAGGCCCTAGACCAGTTTAGCGCTATTGCTAGANAATTTTTTTTTCAATAGATGCTCATTGGTAGGTAGATAGAGCAGTGAGGCTATTCAGAGAAGCTCTTCTGATTATTATTATTATTATTTTAAACAGGAAGTAGGAGTTGGTAGTCAAGCACAAGGAGTATGTTAGAGTTTGAGGAGAAAAGTGTGAATTTTCCCAAGTGAGTAGGGTAAGTCATTTGACTCNGGGGAAGGTAGCATCTTTGCTCAGTGACACTNCAAGGTCTGCTCAGGTTTACAATCATTGGAGTGAGTAAAGTTAGCATGCTGGTTCGTTTCCTCCCGCCATGTGTACTTGCGTACGAGCAGATCTACAAGAGGTGGGAGACCTTTTTTCAGGGTTTGAAGAAAGATGGAGGGAAGAGCCTGAGAGTATGTGCAAAAGAGTGACTACATGAAGGAGCATGGAATTCAGGCTACGAAAAGATGGAAAGAGTGAGAGAGGGAAGAAGACAGGGAAATAGGAAGAATCTGTTGAAGACTAGGAGATATCAACATCGGGAGGTAAAAGATGCCAGGAGGTAGGAAAGTGGGCTGCTAAAAATTGACACCAGAGAGAACATACAGTTATTGGTTATTGAGGTCACGGATACTATCCTGGAAATGGTTGTGCTCATTAGCTTTCTGTTATCGTTACAAACACTCCAGATCATTCATCTATGTGGAAAATCATGTTTTCTTCACAGTTCCAGTCCATGATGACTTCGTCCCTTGCTTTTTGGCTTATGAACAGCAAGTTGGTACAACCTGGTTGGAGCAAAGTGGCTCCATCCATCCCATGGTGGCAAGGGAGAAGAAGATGGAAGAGGGGTTGGGGTCCTTATATATCCTTCAAGGATATAAAAGGCCTCCAATGGCTTATTTAACTCCCACCATGCCTCCCCTTCTAAAGATTTCACTAGGTCTACTAGACCTAGAGGTTGGGGAGCAAAGCTTCAAGGAGTGCCCCTGCAGAAGACACTTATTCCAACTGTCTCAGTGGCTGAGCTGGATGTCAGAAAAGATCATCATAGATGAAAAGCTGAGAGGTGCTACATAGGAATTGCCGGAACCAACGATGTGACTCCCAAATTATCATTGATTAGCAGCAGAGGAGCTGAATTAGTCATCACCTCTACCAGGTCATTGCAAGGGCCCCGCACCATCAGTTTGAAATGTAAGAAGTATTATTTGACAGTAACCAAGAGTTACAATCTGTTTTCATTATTGACTGATACGTAACTAGAACTAGTATTCAAAAGCTGTAACGGGTGGCATACTTACACTAAGAAGTGGGTGTAGGAGGACACATACGGACACCCTGGCTTATAAAACGAAAAAAGAAAATCATAAAAGATGAATGATGAGCAAATACTATCCCAGATGTAGTAGAGAGAAACTAATAAATCGCAAGGCCAAGTAGGCAAAAGAAATATACAGCATTTTCACAGCGCGAAGAAGCCGGGCTCCGCGGGGGAGGAGAGTGCTTTTTTTGTTTGTTTTTCAGGACCAGTCCAGACCAGTACTCGACATACATTAGCTGCTCCTTAAATATTTGTCGAGTACAGCAACAAACGCTCTAAAGAACGCACTCTTTTAAAAATACCCGACTACACCCGAGTTAAAGCTCCCGCAGGTCAGTTTCGCAACACTGCGCTTGCGCGTTGTCCTCCCACACCCCGCCCGGATTCCGAGCCAGCTTCGCCATAGGAAATCTGAGCTCTTTGCTTCCCGTAGTTGTCCTTCCCGGCTTCCTCTGCGGCGTTCCCACGCCGACGCTCCCAGGGTTTGCGGAGCTTTGGGCGGCTTCGCTCTTCGCGTCAGGAAGCGGCCGAGGCAATGGCAGCCCAGAAGATAAACGAGGGGCTGGAGCATCTGGCGAAGGCAGAGAAGTAGTACGTGGAGTCGCCGCTGGGCTAGTGGCCCCCGCCCCTTGACCGTGCGAGCGGGCGGATCGGGAGGGAGGGCCGTGATGCTGTCCGCGCCCGGGGCGGNGCCGTCCCTGGTGGGTCAATCCCCTGCAGTCGGCCGTGCGGGCCTGCTTACTCCTGAGCATCTGCAGCAGGTGCCCGCGTCACAGCCACGTCTGCCCGGCGCCGGGTCCCCAGGGTTTGCGGCCGCTCTGCTTGTAGAGTAGTTGCGGGCTCACGAGTGGGCATCTTGTTTCTTCTTCGTGACAGCCAGAAGTGACCCCATGGATGAAATCGTCCGGTGGAGAGCCACTGCTGGGAATAGAGATCCTGGTGCCATACGGGGGTGTAGACTNATTCTGGAAACTCTTACCNTTAGACGTTCTATTCCCTGGGGGGACAAGGTCTATGCTTCCTTAGTCCTGTGGGTGTGCCACCATCTGGTTCCGGGAGCAGTAGGCACCCAGCTGTACTGAAAACTGCGAATTTTCTTTAAGCCTTTGACACTGACATGACCCCCGCCGCCCCCCCACTTCCGTGAATTACAACATACATATTTAACGATTATCGACTGTAAGAAATTTCTTAGTACATCATAAACTAAGATCTTAACAACTTTCCAAATGGAAGTCCTCACTTTACAAAAGAGGAACCGAGGCTGCAAGAAAGTTCCTGGAGACCTGTCCAGGGCTGCTCAGTTAAACAGAACAGGGCCAGTTTTACGCAGTGGAAATTCACAAGCTCTTCCTTGTATTCNGCATTGCCACCAGACAGTGGCTAGGAAGGCAGCTCTCAGTGCACAGGGTGATCTCAAGAATCCGTTTTGCTGGTGGGAACAAACATAAAAGAACAGAGCATGTGCTCTCAGCCATAATAAAGTTGCATTATGTGAGCTTCAGGGAGANGAGATTGACCAGCTGAGTTAAAGGAACAGTAGGAGCCAGGATTGGCATCCTTTCTATAATAATAGCTTTAACTAGTCCTCAATGGCAGCTGTGTATGGAGCTGAGAGTTTGTCTGCTAGGTGTTTCTGCTAGGAGAAGAATGGTGGGAGAGGCCTTCAGTCAAGATGGGGTCGTGGATGAGGGGGCATGCTTGTGGCTGCGGTGAGGATGTATTGGATTCAGGTATGAAGGATGTTTGAAGTTGCTCTAGGTAGAAGAGCCAGTGGGTGGNAGGAAAAATGGGCCAGGAGTTTCTGATGGCACTCTCTCTCATTATAACTTTCNTTCTCTTAGGAAAGTTTGCTTACTGACTCTTAGGACAAAAATAGTCAAGGTTCATAACAGGCTAGACATCAAACTGACATTAGCAGGGCCTTCATTGCTCCTAACTCATGGTGCTCTGTTGCCTACAGTTGATGCTGCAGTTTTTAAAATCTCTCCAGCACATCGAATGATTATATCTTGTTTTGGGTGAGACTTCCATAATCACGTTAATATAGGCTGTAATTGGTTCTTTCATGAAGGGGCAAGGAGTTGGAATTTTGCTTTGCTGCTTATTTTCTNAATTTTATAGAGTTAGACATTCCATGTAATTGAAGGATTTTATAGAGTTAGACATTCCATGTAATTGAAGGATTTTATAGAGTTAGACATTCCATGNGATTTTATTTTATAGAGTTAGACATTACATGCAATTGAAGGATTTTATTTTATAGAGTTAGACATTACATGTAATTGAAGGATTTTATTTTTCTGGGAGATGAAATTCTTCACAAACTTGAATATCTGTTTACACATTTAAATATTCTTACAATATATATGTGTATGTTAAATGTTAAGTATACTAAATAAATTTTTCAGAGAAAAGACTTCAGAGTTAGACTCTGGGTGGTTGTTGGTACATGGGTCACAGGTACTTTTGTGTACCTGTGAAGGGTGTACTTCTAAGGGCCCTGTCTCAGTAGCCCCTGCATTCATATGAAGCAGTGTTATCTGTAAGCAGGCTTTCACTAATTGAGTTGAAATTTAGGATATTAGATAGTATTCAGCAATTCTTATGCACACCTAAGTTTAATACCTACTGGATTAGCTTGAACTGTGAGTTTGAAATTGTTTTTAAAATAAAAACAAAGTACCGCAAAAAAAAAAAAAAGGCAAAAAGATAAACACTTCACACTGGGTACCCTTTGCTTTGGCTTCTTGGCCACCGTCAATCCGGGAAAACCACTTCTCTTTGTTGTCCAAGTATCCCCTCTCTCCCTCCCNTTCTTACGGCGGCTGACTCTCACTCAGCCTTTGTTTACTCCCCTTGTTTTCCCTTTGAGTGTTGTTCNCTTAGTCTCTGCAGATTCCTCAAGGGTGCTGTCTGTGATCTCGGTATAACAGATGCTCACGGCTCTTTAGCTGTACTCTCTCTGGTAGTCTCTNAGCTGCAAAGGACAGTGTACTTCAGGTTCTCAAGCTTGTTAAAGCACACATGACACCCACCCAGACAGTTTCTGGCTGTGTAGATCTGGATTGGGCAGTGTCGATGCTGCTGGTCTGGGGGCCATGCTTGTTCTGTTGGGATGTATGTAGGCATTTCAGGAGGAGGAAAACTACATTTGTGGTGGGGTGGGGACTGAGGAAGAGGTGAGGGTGCATTTATTGTGAATAAGTCTAGATAGAGTTGAGAAGCTGGGGACCTGTGCCTGATGGTAGGTACCTTTTTAAATAAGAAATGTCTCTCTCTCATTCTAGCCTGAAAACTGGTTTTTTAAAATGGAAGCCAGACTATGACAGTGCCGCTTCTGAATATGGAAAAGCAGGTATTTGTGACTGGAGTCTGTTGCTGTTGTGTGTATTGTTGTTAACATAATCTGATAACTTTGTCTTAGCGTAATAATTCCAATGCTTCATGTCAGATTTTACTAGTTAAAACAGAAAAGCAAAGCAGAACAACTGCACAAGCCTTTGCATATTCCTGGACTCACTCTTTTCAGATGTGGTGAGTGCTGAGTCAGATCCTGGTCCATGTTCTTGACAGCAGACATGGGTAGTGTGGGCAGTCCAGCTGTTAGCATTGCTTCTGTGGGTACAGCTCCATTCATGGGTATCCATACGTGTTGCTTAGTCCCGACTTAGACTTCCTGCTGTTGAATAAAGGATTTTTCTTTAATTTTTAAAGCTAGTCTCATTGGAGGAGACCTGCAAATCTTGTGTTTTCCCACATTAACATTATGGGCTTCATTTTGAGAACCGCATGTTCACGAAGGGTTAAGCTGTATGCACATTTCAATAAATTCACCTATAATTAAGTATAAAATATCTCAAATATGCAACAAAGGGAATTCAGTACACGTTTAGTGTTTATTAAAGGGTGATATGATAGCTCTGAATGTCTGCTATCATTTTAGTATAAAGTAATGAAACCTAATTTTGAGGCTGGTGAGATGGTTCAAAGTGAAGGTGCTTGCTGCCAAGCCCGACGACCTGGGTTTGGATCTACATGGCAGATGGAGGGATCTGACTCCCACAAGTTGTCTCTGACCTCCCTGTGCATGCATAATACAAATTCTAAACCACCACACATTTGAAGTTCCTCAAGCATATTTTCATATGTTTCAAAGATGAAAAAGACCATTAGTACCCCGAGGGTTTATTTTCTATTCGAAAGGAAAACAGCAGTCTTTAGCCCTGTATTTAAGTATTGCGTAAGCTTTGTTTGTTGCGTTATGCAAATTGCTTTTATTTTGCAAAAGATAAATTTGTTTAAAACTGNGCTTTGTATGGATTTTTGGGGATACTTTATAGTCTTTTTTTAAACCAGAGATACATTTCTCAAGTTTCCTCTACGAAGGAAATTGAACAGACATAAGGCAAAGGCTTTACGTCTCCAGAACCATGCACTGCTTCCAGAAGTCACTCTTCTGAATCAGGTCTGCTGTTGAAGTGCCCTTTGTTTCTCTCCATAAGCATGTATGCAGAATATAGCCTTGTGGTGGAATTTTTAAAGAATGAAGTAGGGACAAGCAGGAATAGGAGTAGTTGCAGTATTTTGTTTGCTTTCAACACTTGGTTAAAGAGTTCTCTGAGAGTGTGGTTTTAAGACATAATAGTTGAGGACACTTNATCTAGAAGGGAGGCTGAGGCAGGAGGATCTGCTTAAGTCAGAGGTCAGTCTAGGCTGCCACGTTATTTCCAGGTGGTTGGGGAGTACATGTATGGAGACCCTGTCTGGGCATGACGGAACAACCAAAGACACCACTTTTCTTAAATCAGTGTACTTTTTACTTTTTTATGATCCACCCTCGGTGAGTTTTCCAAAGACTGTAATATTGTCTTTCAGGGCCATCTGATTGTACCCTCATGAGCCCCCCTTGTAAAGCAGCCTGCAGTGTAGGTTAGCTCTTCCAGCAGTGTAGATAACTAAATAGAAAAGCTTTGTGTTGATTGAGCTTCAGTTTCTCAGTCAGGTAGTGAGCTGGGGGGAGAGAAGCTGGGAGTGAGGCCCTCTCTTGGGTGGAGTGTGTGCTAGAAGGAGCTCTTGGTAGTCAGCGGAAGCTGCACCAATGTGTTGCTAAAAAGCAATGATTAACACTTTAACAGGCTTCTATAAGTGTACTCAGAAAGATTAACTTACTTTAGATAAAAGTAATATTTCACACTTTTATGAAACTCCCTATTTGAAATCAGTGTATTTTGTAATATTTCACATACAATCCAGATTTGGGAAATGATTCATTTGAGGGCTGTTAATGATGGAAATAGAAAGTCTTACTTTTTTTCTCTTTTTCTTTTCCTGTTTCAGCTGTTGCTTTTAAAAATGCCAAACAATTTGAACAAGCAAAAGATGCCTGCCTACGGGAAGCTGTTGCCCATGAAAATAACAGGGCGTATCTTTTTTAGCCTTAAAAAAATGGAACAACTAGATTTTGAAACACCTTTTTCCTTTAGCATTTGAAGTAAAATGCTTTTCAGTTAGAAAAGGATGAACAGTGTGTGTGCTTTAAAGTCCATGGGAACGTTCAGTGAGTGGCCCTGAGTGCATGTTGGTGCAAGCAGCCATGGTTGCTGATATTTCCTCCTGCCCCTGGCTTTGTTGACAGGGATTTGACTTGAGATGAAGGGAGGGAGATTTCTAAGCATGTACTAAAAAGAAAGTATAGCTATTGAAAATGCATAGACTGCTTTGGAAAAAAGATTAAATAGTCTTCTCTAGGTATTTGAAGATTTATGAGCATTCTAGAACAAAATGTTCTTGGTGTATCTTAAAGGCTATCATTTATAAATGTTCATTTTATCTCACATGCAAAACGTAGTCTTATTATTCTTGCACGTCACCCTGTTGATGTACAGTAGTTTCAAGTTCTTTGCAGTGTTTTCTGAGTGTTTTGGTTGTAAGAGCCATCAGCAGTGCTGGGGTATACTGCTTCACACATAGGATTTGTCTTTTAAANCAGATGGACCAGTGACTTAGTTAACTGTCTTTGGAAAGTAGATCTCTGGAGACCATTCATTTCTTCTTTTTTCCTTAATTTTGCCATTGTTATATCCATTCAGTCTTTTTCATGCTGCCAAGTAAGTAATTTTTCATCCATTTTATGTGTTTGCAGATGTTTTAAAAGTTGGTGTTTTGCTCTAGGCTGAGAACTTTTTCTCAAGCTCTGTGTTTTTAAATACTTACATTAATTTAATTAAGATAATTATTTTCACTTGTTTTAGTCATCAGCTGAACTTTAAAGGCCAAGTGTCTCCTAATTATAAGAAAGGTTTTAAATTAAATACTGCATAATATTTTGCTTGTGAAAACACAAGTGACTTGAAATTCTTCTTTTATTTATTGGTTGCTAAGTGCCTATGGAAGAGATGTGAACTTTCTCCTCTTGTGGAGCATCTGTGTTTGTTTTAACACTTAGACTTAAGTTTGTCTTTTAGCCTTTCTGAGACTGACTTAATTTTGCTGAATAAAATCAGTTCAATGTTTGATGTTCCTAAGGTATCATTGCTCTAAAAAGTAAATGAATGAAAGAAAAAGCATGAAACCCCAGTGTGGCAGTACGGGCCTGGAGTGACACGCTGTGTGTGAGCTCCTTTCTGTTGGTCAGTTTCTGACCACCATTGTCACAGAAGGTTTCTCCCTCTTCATTAAGGTCTCATCAGAGAAATTATATTCTCTTTGCAGAGCTTATGAGCAAGCTGGCATGATGTTGAAGGTTAGTATTACTGTAACAAGCAGCTGTGGAGGTGAATTAGCAAGCTGTCAAGGTAGAGTGAATGTTGAAGTTGACAAGTTTCTTCACTGTAAAACAAGAAAGGGTGAGGGTTGTGGGAGTGGAAGCAAAGTCTGTGTTAAGAGGTCTTGTTCAGGGTAGCACAATTGGACCTATAGTGAGCATCCTGTGGCAGTTAGGATAGAGTATTGAAAGTACCATATGAAAGGAAATGTATTGGAGGAAACAGGGAAGAGCAAGGCTCTNGGCACTGCAACACAATGGAGGGTGCTGATGAAGAGGTTTACCTGCATCTGAGTGCTCGAGGGTGTCTGGTTGTAGTAAAGTTTTACAAGGATGTTTGTTTGTTTTGTTAAATTTCTTGTAGGTTATGGAAAGGAAAATTAGCTTTATAATTTTTTTTGGTTTTATAAATATCAGGCTGGTGTCAAGAGAGTCCCAAACTAGCTATTGCTACTTTATCTTATTCCTTTTGAATGGACTAATGAAATATTTGACCAATATGCCACATTTATGCTTCTTAATAGCAGGTTAGGAGTTATTGTCCTGTTGCAGTTGTGATGAGATGGTGTGTGTGTGTGTGTGTGTGTGTGTGTGTGTGTGTGTACACAAACCAGAGCTTAACCTTTGGTGTCTTCAGCCACCTACCTTGTTTTTTGAGACAAGGTCTCTGGCCTGGTGCTTGATGATTAGGCTAGACTGACTGACCAGTAATTCCTGTCATGCACCTGTCTTCACCTTTCCAGAGCTGAGAGTACAAGCACATCTCATATGTTGGGCTTTTTGTTTTAATTTAGATGGTACCTACTCTGTACTGCTGTGTATGTCAAAAAATAATGTGTGTGGGTAAAATAATTGAATTTCCAATTGTTAAAACTCAACTTCTTGTGCCGGGCGGTGGTGGCGCACACCTTTAATCCCAGCACTCGGGAGGCAGAGGCAGGCGGATCTCGTGAGTTCAAGGCCAGCCTGGGCTACCAAGTGAGTTCCAGGAAAGGCGCAAAGCTACACAGAGAAACCCTGTCTCGGAAAAAAAACAAACAAACTCAATTTCTTAAGTTGAGATATTTTCTGCCCCATGCTGCATGCTTTTCCTGAAGGAGATGCAGAAACTGCCTGAGGCTGTCCAGCTGATTGAGAAAGCCAGCATGATGTACCTGGAGAATGGCACCCCTGATACAGCAGCTATGGCCTTGGAGCGAGCTGGAAAGTGAGTACACATAGCTGTCTTGGGATGCCCTGACTTTGCAGAGGACTCCTTCGTCTTCGTAAAGTCCTTTAAGAAACAAGTTTCTTAATTCCCACAAGTTGTATTCTCTGTCTAATTCAGGCTCATAGAAAATGTAGATCCAGAGAAGGCTGTACAGTTGTATCAGCAGACAGCAAGTGTGTTCGAGGTAAGTTAGAATTGTATTTGTTTCTTTAATTACTCATAATATTTTCATTCATAAAATATAGGAAAAGAAAAATGCACTGGATGCTTTTTAAGGTTTTTCTATGTCCACAGCCTAACTCTATTCCTTTTTTCTTCTAGAGGTTAGGGGATGGGCTAGCAGCTTTGCTGCCCCATCCATGGCCATTGCTTTATGCAGTTATTATTGAAGGGTAGGAAGAGTTCCACATTAACTCTNCTGACACTCCCTTTTCTTTGATTCCTCCAGAATGAGGAACGCCTCCGGCAGGCAGTTGAACTACTAGGGAAGGCCTCCAGACTGCTAGTACGAGGACGAAGGTATGGCTTTCAAAACTGTATGCCTGTGCATCATGTGTATTTTGAGTCTACATTTGGGACTTGTATATAACCTTGGATATAGATTGTCTACACCTGGACAAACAGTAAAAATGATCATCTTCTAAAGAGTAGGCACATAGAATTAAAACCTGTTTTTCTATCACATAATTCCAAAATGTATTGGGCTTTTGTTNCCTAACAGTACTTCAGTGGAATGAGAAAGAAGAGTTCTCTTGATCTGCCATTGCACTACTTTATATTTCTCTCTTGGAATAAGTGACAAAAGTATCCTAAATACCCATGAAAATCAACACCTTTGATACTTGAGTTATGTCATTAAATGGGATATTTAGTATTTTCCATTTTATATATATTTCTTTAAATTGTTTTCATATTTTGATCATTGTCCCCTCCAGCTATTCCNAGAACCTCTCCACCTGCTTAACCACCCATCTTTATATTCTCTCTCCTTCTTCTTTTCAAACCAAACCAAACCAATACAAAAACAAAAAGAAAAACAAACAAGCCAAAGATCAATAAGACACAAGACTACTCCTGAGCATGGGGCCTGCTCTGGAGTGTAGTTAATACACCCAGTGACACTCCAGTGAAGAAAACTGATTTTCTTTTTGCCAGTGGGTATCTGTTCAAATAGCTCTTGGTTAGGGGTAGGATCCCATATCCACTTACCCCCTCAGTGCTAGGACCCTGTCTGGCTTGACCTGTGTATGTCTGATGTGTGCTGCCACAGTTCTGTGATCTTATGTGTGCATCAGTCCTATTGTGTCTGGAAGACACCATTTCCTTGGAGTCTTCCATCACCTCTGGCTCTTAACAGTCTTTCTTCCTCCTCTTCTGCATAAATCTGGGAGCCTTGGAGGGAGGGATTGATGAAGACGGAGTGTTCCAAAGTCTCTCGTGCTGCACTCTGTCCAGTTTGGGTCTTTCTGTTAAATCCCCATCAACTTGCAGTTGCTTGCAGAAGCTTCTCTGATATGGGTCGAGCTGATCTCTAGTTAGAACAATATGTTGCTAGGAGTCATTTTATTACTATGTCCCATTAGTAGGATAATAGTATTAGGTTGTCCTCTACGTCCATGACCAATAGTCTCTTGGCCACTTTAGCCTTGTCAGGTACGGGTTCCATATCATGGAGTGAGCCTTAAATCCAATAAAAAAGTCAATGGTTACTCCCATATTGTGCTATTATTGTACTAGTATATCTTGTAGGCAGGTCACTGTTTTAGGTTGTAGGATTTATACCTGAGTGATACTGACATTACCTTTTTCCTCCGGCACCACGCAGAGTACCTTCCAGCACCATGAACACCAATCAGTAGGGGTGAAGCTTCTAATTAGGCATCAATTTGACTTTTCCGTATTCAATGATGTGCTTTCTTCAGCAGTAGGGCCTTACCATTAGGCTGTGGAGAGCAGCAACCAATAGCTTTGACAATAGGCTGTGATTTGGAGGGGTTTCCATGAGACCGCTTTGGCCAATGACTCAGCAAGATGTNACCCATTGCTGACACTGGAGGTTTTACTTGGTGGCATAGGTGTCTACTTGAGGCATTGTCTCCCTTGTTTTATGGCTTCTATAGTAGTAGGTTTCCGTATGGTTATCAAACGGCCTTTGGTGTTGTCCCTTCTTGTATTACTTCCTTTACCCTTCTATCTCATTCCCCATTCCTCACTGTTGAATCTTCCTGTTCTAGTTTCCCCTTCGACAACACTGCATTCTATTTTTCCTTCCTTGGGAGATCCTCTCCTCCTCAGAGTCCCTTGTTAGGTACCTAACCCCAGCGTTAACCAGATTGTAACATACATATCAAAAACTTAAACTCTAACAACCACATAAAAGAGAAAGCATACAATATGTGTCTTTTGAGCTCTGGATTTTCTCACTCAGGATGATTTTTTTTTTCTGGCTCCATCCATTTACCTGTAAATTTCATAATTTTAATTTTTCTTTTTTTTAAAATTTATTTATTTATTTATT
>LZPO01035500.1:0-10477 GCA_001675575.1 Neotoma lepida | reverse complement strand
TGTAAATACACCATATTTTCATTATCCATTCATCAGTTGCTGGACATATAAGCTATCCAATTGCTGGCTATAGAGCAGCAGTGAACATGGATGAGCAAGTATCTCTGTAGTAGGCTGTTGAGTTTTTTGGGTGTGTGTCCAAGAATGGTCTAGCAGATCTTTGATGAGAATCAATCTGAGGGAGATTGATTCTCAGCTTCCTGAGGAGCCTCCACGCTGATTTCCACAGTGCTGTAGCAGTTTGTACCTCCGCCAGCAGTGAATAAGTGTTCNTCTTTCCCCACATCCTCTCCAGCATGTACTGCCGCTTGCTTTAGCTATTCTGACTGGACAAGAGGAAATCTTAAAGTAGTTTCAGTTTGCTTTTCCCTGATAGCTAAGGATGTTGAATACTTAATTGTTCCTCAGTCATTTGTGTTTCATCTTTTGAGAACTGTACCCCATTTNAAAATTATTTGTTTTCTCGATATTTAGTTTTTTGAGTTCTTTATATATTTTGGATATTGGCCCTCTATCAGATGTGTAGTTGGTTAAAAATCTTTTCTCATTCTGTTGCCTGCTGCTTTGCCCATATGATGCTGTCTTTTGTCTTACAGAAGCTTTTCAGCTTCCTGTGGTCCCATTTATTAATTAATTGGTTTTTGTGCCTGTGTTATCAGTATTCTGTTCAGAAAGTCCTTTCCTCTGCCAGTGTGTTCAAGCCTATTCCCCACTTTCTCCTTTATCAGATTCAGTGTATCTGGTCTTATGCTAAGGTCCTTGATCCACATGGAGTTGAGTTTTGTGCAGAATGATAGATAAGAATATATTTACATTCTGCTACATACAGCCATCCAGTTTGGCCAGGACCATTTGTTGAAGGTGCTGTCTTCTCCAGTGTGTACTTTTGGCTTCTTTGTCAAAAATCAGATATGCATAGGTGTGTGGACTTAAGTCTGGGTCTTCAATTTGATTCTATTAATCAGCATGTCTTTTTATGCCAATACCATGCTGTTTTTATTACAGTAGATCCTGTAGTACAGTTTGAGATTGGCAGTGGTGATACCTCCAGCAGTACTTTTATTATTCAGGATTGTTTTAGTTATCCTGTGTTTTTTGTGTTATCATGTGAAATTAAAGCTGTTTCAATTTCTGTGAAGAATTGTGGTAGAATTTTGATGGGGATTTCATTGAATCTGTAGATTCCTTTTGGTAGGATGGCTGCTTTCACAATATTAATCTTACTGAGACACAAGCATGGGAAGTTTTTCCATCTTCTGGTGTCTTCAGTTTCTTTCTTCAGTACCTTAAGGTTATTATACACGTCTTTCACTTGCTTGGTTGGAGTTACCCCAAGGTATTTGTGCATTGGTGTGTGTGTGTGTGTGTGTGTGTGTGTGTGTGTGGTGAAAGGTACTGTTTCCCTTATTTCTTGCTCAGTATATTTGTCATTTGTATATAAGAAGGCTACTGATTTTTGTGTGTTACAAAGTGTTTATCTGCTGTAGAAGTTTCCTGGTGGAGTTTTAGGGTCTTTTATGTACACAATCATATCATCTGCAAATAAACATATTTGACTTTTTCCTTTCCTGTTTGTATCCCTTTGATCTCCTTCTTTGTCTTATTGCCCTAGCTAAGACTGCAAGTACTATATTGAATAGGTATGACTTTAGTTTTGTTTTTTTTTTTTTTTCCTGACTTTAGTGTAAATGCTTTGAGTTTCTTTCCATTTAGCTTGGTGTTCGCTATGGGCCTGTCTCTTATACACATCTAGATGTGTATAAGAGACAGGTATTATGTTGAGGTATTCCTTCATATCCCCACTCTCTCTAGTACTTTTTTTATGAAGGGGTGTGGATTTTGTTAAAGGCCTTTTCTTCTTCTAATAAAATGATCATCTGGTTCTTGTCTTTCAGTTTGATGTATACAATGGTTTATATTTATCAATTCATGTATTGAGCCATCCCTGCTTCTCTGGAATGAAGCCAATTTGATCATGGTAGATAATCTTTTTCATATGTTCTTGGATTTGATTTGCAAGTATTTTATTGAGAACATTTACATCTATATTTGTAAGAGGTATTGATCTATATAGTGGCTTCATAAAAAGAATTAAGAAATGTTCCTGCAGTTTCAATTTTTGTGTAATAAATTGAAACATATTGGCATTACTTCTTTGAAGGTCTGATAGAATTCTTTGCTGAATACTGGGCCTGGGATATTTTTGGTTAGGAGATTTCTTAATTACTGCTTCTATATTACTAGGGGTTATGGGTCTGTTTCAGTTGCTTATATCATCTTGACTTAACTTTGGTTAGGTCATCTGTATCAAGACATTCATCCATTTCTTTTAGGTTTTACAGTTTGGTGTAATAGATTTTTGAAGTATGTCCTCATGATTCTCCGAATTTCCTTAGTTTCTGTGTAATATTGCCCTTTTCATATCTAATTTTGTTCATTTGATCTTCTCTTTTAGTTAATTTGGCTAATGTTTTGTCAATCTTGTTGACTTTTCTCAAAGAACCAACTCTTCCTTTCATTGATTCTTTTTATTGGGATTTTTGTTGTTGTTTCTGTTTCATTGATTTCAACCATGGGTTTTGTTGTTTCTTCCTGTCTAGTCTTTGGGTATTATTTCTTCTTGTTTTTCTAAAGTTGTTATGTGTGTCATTAAGTTACTAATATGAGATGTAGTTTTTTGATGTAGGTATCTATTACTATGAACTTAGAACAGCCTTCAGTATGGCCTGTACGTCTGGATAAGTTCTGCTTTCATTTTCATTCAATCCTTAAAAGTTTTTAAGTTTCTTCTTGATTTCTGTCTTGTCCCAGAGTTGTTCAGTTTCTTGGAGATTATGTACTGTTTGCTGTTTCTGTTGTTATTGATACTCAATACTCAACTTTAATCTGTGGTGGTCAGATGGGTAGGATATTGTTTCAGTTTTCTTGTAACTGTTGAGATTTGTTTTGTGTCCTAGCATACTGTCAATTTTGGGGAAAGTTCCATGAGCTGCTGAGGAGAAAGTAGATCCTTTAGAGTTTGGGTGGAATGTTCTGTAGATGTCTGTTAGGTCCATTTGATTTATGCCATATTTAGCTACAGTGTTTCTCTGTTTAGTTTTTGTGTAGATGATCAGTCTGTTGGTGAGAGCTGGATATTGAACTCACTCACCATCATTGTCTGAGGGCTAACATGATTTTTAGCTCTAGTAGTATTTCGTTTTGATAAGTATGTAATGTCCTTCTCTACCTCTTCTCTTCTCTTTAGTTTTGGTTTGAAGTCTTTTTTGTCAGACATTAAAATGCCTACACCTGCTTGATTCTTTGGTCCATTTGTTTAGAATAACCCATCCTTTAATCCCAAGGTGATACCTATTTTTGATGGTGAGGTCTGTTTCTTGGATACAGCAGAACGATGAATCCTCATTTTGTAATCCAGTCTGTTAGTCTGTGTCTTTTTATGAAGGAATTAAGACCATTAAGGTCGAGACTTATTAATGAGCAGTGTTTATTGGTTCCTGTTATTTTTTGTTGTAGTGCACCCCTCTCTTTTGATTTTGATTTACTGTTGTTGTACTGGAATTATTTATTCCTTGTGTCCTCTTGGGTGTAGATAACCTCTTCAGGCTGAAGTTTTCCTTCTTGTGTCTTCTGTAGAGCTAGATTGGCAGATAGAAATTTCTTAAATTTTACCTTACCATGGAATACTGTTCCTTTTCCATGTGACCGATAGTCTCACTGGCATCTCTCAAAGCTTGTAGAACACCTGTCCAGGCCCTTCTGGCTTTCAGAGTCTTCAGTCTCCATTGAAGGGTCAGATGTTCTTCTAGTAGGTCTGCCTTTATATGAGGATTTGGTCTTTTTCCATTGCAGCTTCCCTTTTTTTTTTTCCTTCTGTACATTTAGTGTTTTAACTATGTGTCAGAGAATTCCTTTTCTGAACTTGTTTTTTGGTGTTCTGTATGCTCCTTGTACCTTCATAGGCACCTCCTTA
The DNA here is from genome assembly GCA_001675575.1 of Neotoma lepida. Taxonomy (NCBI): domain Eukaryota; kingdom Metazoa; phylum Chordata; class Mammalia; order Rodentia; family Cricetidae; genus Neotoma; species Neotoma lepida. The sequence goes on along the minus strand of LZPO01035500.1, from coordinate 6,504 downwards.
TTTAGGTTACGGAAATTTTCTTCTATGATTTTTTTGAAAATATTTTTTGTACTTCTAATCTAAGTTTCTTCTTCTATCCCTATGATAAGTTTGGTCTTTTCATAGTGTCCTCAGTTTTCTTGGTTGTTTTGTGCCTGAATATTTTTAGGTAATCATTTCTTTGATTGAAGTACCCTTTCCTTCTACCTTGTCTTCAAGACTTTCTTCTATGTCTTGTAATTTTTTTTTGTTTTGTTTTGTTTTTCGAGACAGGGTTTCTCTGTGTAGTTTTGGTGTCTGTCCTGGATTTCACTCTGTAGACCAGGCTGGCCTCGGACTCACAGAGATCCACCTGGCTCTGCCTCCTGAGTGCTGGGATTAAAGGTGTGAGCCACCACTGCCTGGCCTATGTCTTGTAATTTGTTGGTGAGGCTGACCTCTTTTGTTTGACATCCTAAGTTTATCATTTCCAATTTTATTTCAGTTTGGGTTTTCATTAGTGATTCTATTTCTTTGTTTAATTCTACTTTCATATCTTGAAATGTTTTCATTATTTCATTCAACTATTTGTATTTTCATGGTCTTCATTAAGGCATTTATTCATATCCTTCCTTAAGATCCTTGAACCTATTTTTAACTGCTCTTTTGAAATCTTGTCTTGTGCTTCATCTAACTTGCTTTTCTCAGGGCCTATTGCAAATGCGGTTGCTGGCTTCTGGAGGAGCATAATTTCTTGGTTGGTCATGTTTGGGTTTTCATGCTGGGATTGGAGTTAAGATGTTAGAAGTGTTTCTTTTTTGTTGGGTTAGTGATCCATTCTTTGGTTGCTGTTATCTACCCTGGATCCTAAGTGTGGTGACTGTAAGGTCTTTGGTAGAGATTGACTCTGAGAGTTGACAGATGTTACAAAGGAATGGAGATAGGCTAGAAGCAAAGTCTGAGGGACTGTGGGAAAGAGCTAGGGGGACATCAGGTCTGCAACAAGAGGTAGAGTCCCAAGGGAATGGAAGGAAGGGTTAGGAGGGAGTCCTGTGGAGGACTAAGAGTGAGTCTGTACAGGCTGGCCTGGAAGGAGTGAAGGACAGTGAAAATAACCTTGAGTTTCAGCCTAGTGTTGCCACTGGAGGTCCCTGGTAGAAAGTGACACAGAAGAATGGAAATAGGCTAAAAGGAAAGCAGTATTTTTTAAAACATAGATCTAAGGCACAAATAGTTCGATAAAGAAAAGCTAGACTCGTACCAAATTTTTCCTTAGTTTTTACTTTACCTTAATTTATGCCTAGTAAATAATTTTTATTATGATAAATTCTATTTACCAAGTTCTCATTTGATAATATTTAAGACTTTTTAAAGAAACTTTTATTTAATTAAAATATAATTACATCATTTCCCCATCCCTTTCCTCCCTCCAACCTTTTCCAGATCATCATCCCTGCTCCCTCTCAAATTCAGGGCCTCTTTTTCTTTAATTGTTATTGTTTTACACACACACACACACACACACACACACACACACACACACACACACAGAGGCAAATAGATACACCCTGCTGAGTTTAGTGTTCCTACATTTTTTAGAGCTGACCACTTGGTATTAGGTAACCATTTAGGGGACTCATCTTGGAGGAAGAGTATTTCTTCCTCCCACAGTAGACCTTAATTGCCTGTAGCTCTTTATCTAGGGCGTGAGGCCTTTGANGTTTCCCCTTGCACATAAGCCTGTCAACTGTTGTCATTGTTCAGGTCTTGTTTAGGCAGCCCAATTTTGTTGTTGTTGTTGTTGTTGTTTTAAACTCAAGGCCAGTATGTAAAAGAAAAAAAAATCCTAGGGCAGGCTAGCTTTAAATCTCAGCAGCTGCCTAGAGAGAAGGCAAAAAGCCTTGCTGTTTGAGTTACTATCGTGGCAGGAGGAGAGGCTGTAGAGAAAGAATAAGAAAGCCCAACGCATCAGAAACTTGGGTTCTGGCCAGCATCTGGAAGAGACAGAAAGAAGGTAAAAGAAAAGTCACACTACACAGCTGCTTATAGGGACTGCTCTGGGGGTGGGAGTTCTGAGAAAGAGAAGAACAGTACCTCCTTGAGGGAATAATCACCCACTCATCTGTTTAGCATGGCTTAAAGGAGACACATGTCTTACTTCAAACTTGCCCATCCTCCACAGTGACAGTAAAAAGGCCATAGGTGTAGTTTTTCAGGAAATTCAGGACTGAATCAGTCAATCTGTTCCCAAGGCTAAATTAGGTTTTCCTTCATGATGACCACATATTATAAAATATATTCAAACATGTTTAGAGATGGAGTATGANTCAATATAAGACTAGCTATTGTGTTTGTAAGATGTGAAAAGCTTCCAGTAGTGAGATTTCTATAGAAATGAAATATCTGTTCCTATACTTACAGAATGTTCTGCAATTTCATTTTCTACAGATCTGTGCTGAACTCATGTTCACAATTAGGAGAGATATGAGCACATGGGAGGCCTCCTTTCCTGACTTTTCCTATTTGTGTGGCAGAGTGCCACAGCCCCAGCTCTTTAAAGTAGCACTCATATAATCTCATGGATTCTGTTGCCAGAAATCTCTACTGGGCAGGCTGCAGTCAAGGTGTGGGAGGGGCTGCGGGCTCATCTGAGGCTTGAGTTCTCTTGCAGGCTCCCTAGCTGTTGGCAGAGCTGAACTCCTTACAGCTGTGTGACACAGATCCCTGTTTATTTGCTGCCCATCAGCCAAAGGCACTATCAGCATTACAAGGTCCCTTCAGTCCCTAGGCATACAGTCCTAGAGGTGGCTCCCAACAGAATTCTTGCAGCTGATTCTGATCATGCCCTGTANGGCATCTGATGAGATCAGCACCTGCAGGTAGCCAGTCACCTGACTAGTAACTAGTGACAGGAATGATGGTCTGTCCTCCTCAGAGGAACCTATATGGGAAGTTCCTACAAGGAGTGAGAATCTGCAGTGTTTGTCTTGGAATTTTGCTGTCTTACCCGACCCATAAATGATCTTCTAAAAGCCTATCAACTTTATCTTTGGAAATATCTTTGGAAATTTTGAATAAAACACCAGTGAGTTTTATTTATAAGGTACTAAGTTGCCAGGACATAACCCACAGAAATTTTACTAATACACATATGTAAATAGAGATAGAACTGTAAAGCACACCACTGTGTGTGGGGGCATGAAAGTATTTTTAAAGGTAATTAACATGCAGAGAAATGGGGCACACTGTGTAATATTACTGTATTTTTAAACGGGTCACAGCACTGCCCTCCCTCTGTGTCTAACTTTTGCCCTTTTCCACCATTGGCTTATATCAACTCCCAGAGCTAAACCCAGACAGTTGTTCCCAGGACCTCAAACTGTTCCTGGGGATAGAGATATGGGCAAAGACCACAAATTCATCCAGTCATGAGTTAGGGGTCAGTAGAGCAGGCTTGGGCTTCAGAGAATAATAAAATAGTACAAGGAAATGATGATCCAGTTAGGGTTTGATGGAAGGAAAAGTGATGGGGGGTGGAGTGTTTGGGGAAAATGTTTGGGCATCCCTTTCTCTTCACTCTACCGTTTCCTGGAATAGGAATGAGTGGAAGACAGGATAGAAANCATGGATGTTGAGATGAACATCAACTGCAAAAAGACTGGTCTAGCTTGCTAGGATCCCTGAGAAACAGTGGGGAGGGTGAAGACACACGGCAGAGTAAGGGAGTGGTCAGGGCACCTTGGCCTTCCTTCATGTGGACAGAAGGAAGCTTGGGTGATGCAGTCTAGATTGTCTAGTGAGTTTTTCAGAGCTACTTATTGAGGTAGTTAGGAACGCATTAGTGGGGGGGTTTTACCAAACTTAAAAACTTCTTTATGCTAACCCTTCATTTCCTTTGCATTGCCTTGATGCCTCAGAGGGGAGTCAGGCAGTGGAAAGAGAAGCCTGATGAGCAGAGCCAATGGGAACACTGCTGTGGAGCAGTTAACAAAGTCTGTGGAGCAGTGGCCTCTGCAGAGGGTTTCACACCTGCCCTGCTTGACATTTCTTTCTTTTGTCTTTAGGTTTGATGAGGCTGCACTGTCTATTCAGAAAGAAAAAAATATTTATAAGGAAATTGAGAATTACCCAACTTGTTATAAGGTATTCTTTGAATATGTTTGGTTTGGCTTTACTTTAATTTTACACATTGGTATAAATATTTAAGCTAACATTCTTTATATATTTGTCTGTTTCTATGANATAGTAATTTATGATCTTATGCTTCTGATCATGACAGAGAAAGCCCTCCTAGCCTACCTTTCTTACAGTAGCAATACTCAACAAAATAAAAAAAGTATTTACTCTGGACTGTATAAAAATGGACGGCCTGTAGAGGGCACTGAATGCTTGGAGAAGCCACCACCTCAGGAGAGTGCATTCCTGGGAATTTCTGTTTTCTTTTGTCCATTGCCTTGAGAGATGCCCCTCCCTAGTCATGGCACTAGGCAGGAGAGACTGCAACAAAAACTCCAAAAGAGACCTCCTCCCTGAAACTGGAGGCACTAGGGAGAGCCCCTCCTTTCCCTTGGTTTAGGTTGAGCTCTGGTCATGGAGTTCAGCTGATGCAGATCCCTAGTCTCTGGCTGGAACAACTGACAAGGGGAGCCAAGAGAGTAGGGACAGATCCCAGAGAGGAGAGCANGGGAGAAGGTGGGAGAAGGGAACACCCTATGTTTGTGTGCCTGGGGCAGACCCAAAGTAGAAGTAACTGCTCCGCAGGTTGAAATAGGACAAAACCACTAAGCCTCATCCTACCCATGAAATTGTAGTGTATGGGACAGACCCAGGGATCACAAAATATTCAAACAGGTTAGAACCACCACCCACCAGAAGTAGTCCATAGTCTGCAGCTTGAACCCAGGATGGTCNAGTGTGGTTAAAACATCACACTTTTCCTGAGAATTACAGCACCATATGCAGTGTAACATTCACAGAAATCTAGGGAATAGTCTAGAATTACCCATCAGACAAAAACCAGGGACAAAGACAATTTATAGTAGTGCTTAGTGTCCTGGATGTTAGAATTACACTTCAAGTTAGAAGACCTCCAAGCAGTTACTGTGACTGTTGTATAACACAAAGGTGAACACAGAAAATGAATGGAAAAGAACTCTTTATAAAGAAAAAATACTGTTATAGGAGCTGTAAAAGTGAGCCATTTGAAAATTTTGAGACATGGTACCTGAGACAAATTACTAAATGAGATTAATGTAATANTGAAGACAACGTAATAGTTATTTGTCCTGTAGCTGCAACAAGATACTCTGACAAAAGCCACTTCAGGAGCAGAATCAATCTCTCTGTCTCTCTCTCTCTCTCTCTCCCTCTCTCTTTTTTCTCCCTCTCTCTCTTTGTTTCTGTCTCTCTGTTTCTGTCTTTCTCTCTGTGTGTCTCTCTCTCTGTTTCTGTCTCTCTCTCTGTGTTTCTCTCTCTCCCTTCCCCGCAGTGGGCAGGCCTTCTTATCTCAGCCTTATATAGATAGTCCCTCACACATGACCAGTCTCTGGAAACTGCTGAAAAGCTTGTCTCTTGAGTCATTCTGAATCCTCTTAGGTTGATGATCAAGTATTTACCTTCACAACTAAGACTCAGTGATACTGAAGATGGATCAGTGAANGAATATACAAGGGTGGTTTCAGTGCATTGTACAGGCTGGGCATGGTAGTGTACTCTGTAATCCTAGTCGTGCTAAGGCGGGAGGATCGTGAGTTTGAGGCCAGCCTGGACTGCGTAGATAGGTCCTGTTTCAAGAATCAAACACCAGCACCAAAAAGAAGTTAAAAAACAAAAGGTAAAACACTTTATGAAGAGCTGTTCTCCCAGTAAGATGTTATCATGGTGTCCTGTCTTTGATCTTTTAAGCAGTGCCATTGTTTCTGTTATCTAGAGTTTTCTCTAGTATCTTTTCCTAATATCTAAAAATGTCAAGCTATAATTGTAGAGTTACAGGTCTTCTCTGTTTTATTCCTTTTTCAGCATTAATTGGATATAGATATTTGAAAGACATTCTGTAAACTTGCACTGGCTGCATTCTTAGGCTGTGATGTAAAAAGATTGTCCTAGGGCCATTAATGCCAGTGTCAGCTGGTTCTGGTTAGAGCAGACAGGCTCAGGCCTGCTCCTCCTTCGGGTCCCCCAACCGTATGTGCTCTGGGCACCATTTGATTCTACATAGTATTCCAGGCTGTTTCCTCCCAGGTGTCGTGTGGACGTTATTGTAGAGGTATGTGTGTTTCTCATGTGTGAACTGAAAGTTAAGTTCATTCTTTTAAGTACTCCAAGAAGGTGACTCTGAAAATAGGGATCAGTGTGCATCCTAGCCTTCCCTCTCGTTTCAGAAAACAATTGCTCAGGTCTTGGTTCATCTACACAGGAATGATTATGTGGCTGCAGAGAGGTGTGTCAGGGAGAGCTACAGGTAAGGTTTGGCTGTTTTCACTGACCAGTGTTGACATTCCTGTTTCTTGAATTAACATCACTACTTAGACAAGTTTTGTTTTTATC
>LZPO01035499.1:0-12698 GCA_001675575.1 Neotoma lepida | reverse complement strand
AAGAGGTAGGCAAAGTGCTCAAGTACTCAAAGCAGAAACCAGCAAGGCTGAGTTCTTATTCACCTTTGCTGCAAGCAAGCACTTAACTCATCAACTCAAAAAGAACAAGAAGAAGCAGGAAATGAGCATGAGCCAGTGTGTGTGTGTGTATGTGTGTGTATGTATGTGTGTGTGTGTGTCTGTGTCCACATGCATGTTCTCAATGCATATATACACATGAAAAAAAAGAGGTTGAGTCTGGAGGGATATTACAGGAAGATGGATAAGATTTGCAAGATTCTAAAAATTCACTAAGAAAGGAAGTATATTCCAGGAAGAAAGTGGTACTAAGGTAAGAAACCTCAAAGGGTGGCTTTTAATAGGCAACAGCACTCTAGTTCTGAATTGAAGAGATTGTTCATACACAGAAAAGAGAATTGGGGGCCAAAGTAACTGCATAATGGAGCTATATCTCTGGGTGAGCCATTCATACTACAGTGTAAAGAACTAAGTTCCCANGATGAAGACAAGGTATGGAAACCTGAGTATTTCCTAATGAAACACAAAGAAACTAGTAACAAGTTCCATCAGTTATGGTTCTGTGGAGAACGCCTTCTTATCCCTGTTCATCATATGGAGAAACTGAGACACAATGAGGGTAAAAGTCTTTTTTTGGCATTCAGCAAAATTTACAACCAACCTAGTTTTGCACTGAATTAAGAAATCCAGCTCTTTCCAGGGCCCTGGCTGTGCTTCCAGGAAGAATTTGGAGTGATGAGCAGTAACTATGGTTATATGTGGCCATTTCTCCCAACGCCTATGCTCCTTACCTCACACTTCTCCACAGCCGGCTGCTGCCCACATTCAGAGCTGTTGCCTGCCACGATGCCAGCCCGCAGGTTCTCACTGTCCCCTGTTCCCTCTTCCATGGAGTAGGTCTTGGAGTGGTTCCCATGGCGGTGAGTAGGGCCCTGACCCTGAGCCAGGCTGAGCTGTCTACGCAGAGAACGGTTTTCCTCTTCCACCTCTCGTACACGAACCTCCAGACTCTCCCGCTCCCGCTGGCTAGAGGCAGTGTACCTGGGACTGTGTGCTTGAGACTCCAGGGGAGACAGAGACACGGGCTTCCCATCTAGGGGAGGAGAGACCAAGGAAGCATTAGCTTAGCAAACTTACCTCCAGGAACTCTAGCATTATCACCCCAGACTCTTGACACAATCCCACTGCTTAGCAGGAAAGCAGATGGACTGTGAATGACAAGTCAGAGTATCCATATTGAAATGGGAAAAAAAAGTGAGAACAGAATGGCTTATTATGGTAATAAAAATCAAAATACTGTTTAGAGAAAGACATTTCTAATATTGTTTCTAGTTAAACACAATGTCTTCCTCTCCATATAACGTGTTTGAAAATGGACATTCTTAACAACAAATCATATAACATGTATAGATAAGGAGGAATGGAAAGTTTGAGATGGGGAGCTTGAGAATGTACAAGAGCTCAAAAGGAAAAGAGGGGAATAAAGTGAAGTTCTTAAGTGAACTCTACCTTCCAAACCCTGTTTTGAAAGTATCACTTCCCAATGGAAGCCCTCTGCTGCCTGAATAATGTTACTTATATGATTTCAAGGCTAACCATTTGATATTTTTTTATTTTTATAATCTGAAAAACACCAATTCCCAAAGGCAATTAGCATATCTCCTTGTACAAAGTCAATACAAAATGCATGCTGACTATTAGGAGGTCCAGATACACAAGACACGCCCAAAGCTGCCACCTCTTTTTGCTTGTTTCTACTCTGGTGATCTGCCAGGATTCAGCCAGAGGGCAGCTGTCTCAGAGGCTCCCAATCTATAACTCTCATGACTGGAGAATGACCATCTCCCCATCCTACTAAAATGCACTTCTGTTTTTCCACAACCCAAGTTGTCCTCCTTGGAGCCCAGACTAGACTGAGATTCCAAACTACCAGAGAGGCTGTGTGGTGCACAGAACTTGAGGATCAAAGCTGGAGATGAATCACATACCACGTGTTTCACCTATGCTGCCCATGCTGCTTGTCTCTCAAGGGCATATTATGTCNTTTATAAATAACTGCTATTTTATTTAGCCCCTAATCACTTTTTAAAAAAGATTTATTTATTTATTTTGTATATAGAAGAGGGCGCCAGATATCTTTACAGATGGTTGTGAGCCACCATGTGGTTGCTGGGAATTGAACTCAGGACCTCTGGAAGAACAGTCAGTGCTTTTAACCTCTGAGCCATCTCTCCAGCCCAGCCCCTAATCACTTTAGGATTAGCTGCATTCGTTCCTGATCCTATCAGTGCTTATAATAAGTATGGCTTACCGAATTCCATTGCCATGAACTACAAATCAAAGTTTGAGGCAAGGGAGATGAAATCACAGGTGGATCAGGGGTTAATTACAAGCTCCCTCCCCAGCTTTTGAAATCAGCTCCATGTTTGGTTCCACCAAGAGAATTAAACAGCACAGGACTAGGGTTGTAGCTTTGTGGAGGGAGTGCTTGCCTGACAAGTGTGAGGCCTTAGCCTCCTTTGATGCACCTGGCCTTGGTGAATACCCATAACTACAGCACTCAGGATAATCAAGAGCTCAAGGTCATCCTTAGATATACAGTTTCAGCTCCCATCTTAAAAAAAAGGGGAGCGGGGGGGGCAGGGGTAAGTAGCTAAAATAGCTTAGGGAACATGGACCCTGCAGTAGGGTAGACAAAGATGAACATCTTGTTAGTAAGAGAAGGCAGACAGCCAAGGCAGACGGTGACTGACAGGGGTTTCTTGCACACTCCATCCTAAACACACAGTGTTGTGGTGATATTTTATCTGTGTCCTCCAATAAAATTTATCTGAGGATCAGAGGAAAAAGGTCAGCCAGCCACTAGTAGTAAAAACAAAAGTCATACAACGTTAGCATATGCCCTTAATCCCTCTGGTTCTCTATGAGTTCAAAGTCAAACTAGAGAACAAGCTGGAAGGTGATGGCACACGCCTTTAATTCCTAACATCAAACATAGAGTTCTGGAGGTCTGTGCAGACAGACAGGAAGTGATGTAGCTTGGTGGAGAGAGGAAATGAGTTAGCAGAATGGACAGGCATAAAAAGCCTGCTTAGACAAGAAGTCGTTCTCTTTGCTTAGCTCTCTTTGGAAGTGGCGGCTTTGGTGAGGTGAGGCTAGCTGGTGGCTTGTTCCTAATTCCTCTGATCTCTGTCAGATTTTTCACCCCTATTTCTTGTTCTGTGTTTTTATTAATAAGACCGTTTAAAAATCTGTCTTACACAGTGTCTTAATTATCAGAGCACAAGGCAGTCACTATGCCTGTACAGACAAGGAGACTGACACTGTTAAAGTTCACAGCAGGAAGGAAATAAGCTCTCCTTGATGCCACACCTGGCTGTGACCCCACATAAGGCGCTGAGTTAAAGGTTTCTGGGTGTGAGAGGGCCATTTCTCTCATGAAAGAATTAGGAACATAAGCACAGAACTCAGAAAGATCTGAAGACCCAAGATACTGACGGACTCTAGAAACTTAGCAAAGGGAACAAGCAGTTTACTTCAATGCTCTGAGTTTATAATCCCTTCTGTGAAACAAGAACATAAAAGGTAGCATAGCAACAAGGTGAGAGGCTTGAAGAGGTCCAAACCAAAAAGGCTGTGCCTCCACCTATGAGGCAGGCACCTGGCACATAGTGGTGCCTATAACCCTGCTCCTAAAGATGGTTAACATAGAGTTGCAGATATAATTTAACATGTTAATAACAGCAGATGCTCTGTGCATAGGACTGCAGTGAATAAGCAGGTGGCCACAAGCTTTGGCTTCCTCTGACATAATTTTGACACAGGGCATCTCCTGCCATCTTGGCCCTGGCCTTTGCTATGTCAAGGTGCACACATTCCTATAGAAGGCAGTACATAGAAGGCAGTAATGTGGACTATTGGGGTCCAGCCCCTGAATAGTCCTCTCCCAGGGTCGAGGAAGAATCTACAACCAGCTAATAATTTAATCTTTGACGATATGAAATAAATCTACGTACATGAAACTCTTTAGTCCATATACTTTATGCTTCTGAGTCAGTTCCCTCTCTACACAGCTTCTACTCTGCTCTCATACCTAGCTTTCTTGCCTAATTTCTCTCTACATTTATCTGTTGACCCCTCTATGTACTATCTTAATTCCTTCATCTTAGTTCTGCCCCATTGAGGTTCTCATTCATCTAGTTTTTTCCATTTTAGCTCCTCTCCCATCTCCTTTCTCATCTTGTTCTTCCCCATCTGGCTCTTCCTCATCTTCCATCTCATTCACCTAGTACTTTCTTCTAGCCCTTCAATCTAGTTCTTTCCCATCTCAGTTCATTCCTCTCCAGTACTGACTCATCTAGTTCTTTCATTTTTTCTCTTTTCCATCTTGTCCTTCTCTGAAAATAAAACTGCCCTTTTATCCCTTTGACCCTTATCTCTCCAAGCTATCTCTGCTCCCGCTGCTTCTGGCAATTGTGCTCGGTCACTAGGCAACTTGGCCAGGCAACTTCCATCACAGCTAGATGTACCTGTAAGTTGGAACCCTTTAGCTCTGAGTTAATTGTTAAGGGTGGATCTAGAACTAGAGATAAGACTTAGCAAAAGGAGAAAGTTAAGCTTAATTAGCACATCTGCCAAGCCTTCTCAAACAGACAGTCTGGATGCTTAAGTCTGTTCTTAGAGAGTGCAGAGGTATCTCTGATAATATACTTTTGTCCATCTGGGGATGGTCCTGGCTAGATGCTGCTAAAGACAATAATTACAGAAAGGCCTGAAATTAGGGATCCTGGCTGCATTACTGCTCAGGTTATCTAAATATTCTTTAGTAGAGGGGAAATTGTGCCCAAGGAATGATGGAAAAGCTACAATAGCACATAAGAAATTCAAAGTAGGAAAGTGCTAATAATCAAAAGCCAAATATCACCAAGACCCCTTAAGCCTCAGCTTTACTTCTGGAAGGCCCTTGGCTTCTTCCAGGTATAGTTTTGTCATAGTCAGCTGAAATCCTACTTCATAGATTTTTGTGGCTTGCAGCAATTCCTGTTTTTTTTTTTTTTTTTTTTTTTTTCCATTTTCCTGTGTGTGTACCTTGACATAGTGAAGGCCAGGGGCAAGACAGTGAGAGATGTCCTGTTTCAAAATTATGTCAAAGGAAGCCAAACTCCCCAGGGAAACTGCCTCTGCTTCAGACAGCCTCCACCAAGCGACACCCCTCCTTTTTGGGTGTGCTCGGTTGATTACTCTTCTGAGTCTGGGTACCCAAGGGCGCCAGGTCTCAAATATTATTAAAGACCAGCCTTAATAATATTCTTCCCAGGGGCCCAGAAGAGAAGCTACGAATGGCAAGAATTATTTTCGGGAAAAGAATCTAAGTACACCAAGCTCTTTGTCCATCTACTTCATTCCTCTGGGATAAAATCCTATCTACACAGCTACAGTTCTGTACTCAAGTCTAGTTCCTTTCTTGCCTGATTTCTCTCTACCTTTATCTGCTGTCCTCTCTAAGTTCTATCTTAATTCTCTCATCTTAGTTCTGCCTCATCTTGATCTTTCTCATCTCATTCTTACTCATCTCGTTCTTCCCCATCTTGCTCTTCCTCATCTTCCATCTCATCCTTCTAGTTAGTTCTTTATCTAGTTCCCCAGTCAAAATCCTCTTGGTTCTCCCCAAGACTCTGAGGTATTCAGTTACAAACCCAAGTAATAACAACCCTCCCACTCCAGCCATGTCACCAGGCTTGAATTCATAAAGGCAGGTAAGAATTTTCCTCAGGCAGTGACTGTCAGGCTTTCTTTTACAACCCCAAAAGGGAATGGTTAAAAGAGAAGGTCAACTGAGAGCTGATATTGGTTAGTATATCAAAAAGGGATTTATGTGCTCAATCTACATTCCTAGAAGTGGTTAGGTAAGAAGTTAGGAGTCTATAATGTTAGTAAGATTGTATAAGAAAGGAGGATCTCAGCTGAAAATGCACAAGAAATAAAACTATCTGCCTGACCTGGGGACAGGCATTGTTTCCATAAGAGTGTTAGTTCAGGAGATTGTTTGGCCTNGGATGCTTGATAGGTATTTTAGATAAATACACTGTTAGGGGTTCTTGGAAGCACACATAGCATACAAGAAAATCATTGTAGGAATCGGCTAATATATATACAAAAGCTAAAATATTACCACGACTTGTTAAGCTATGGCTTGACCTTTGGAAAAGTCCTTGACCTTTGCAAGTAGTAGCTTTTATGATAGTAGCTGGATTCCATTACATTTTCCTGTGGCTTGCAGCAAGGCAGGTCCAGTACCAGGGCCCTTTCCTATCCTCTTGCTCCTTTCCCTACAGCCCACAAGCCTGTTTATGAAAATTACAAGCTTTAATCATGTGCTTATAGAAAATGACATTCTTGTTGAGTCCATTTCCAGCCTGTTCTCGGCCCCATTTGGTTTTAACTAGATTTTAACTAGTTCTCAAACATTGGCAGATGTTTTCTTGCTTTTCAGAACTTTATCAATTCGTCACCTATAAGTACATAGCAAAGAAAAATGCAATCCTTTGTGAGAAGAAATGACACCTAAAAGGGCAAAAATAATATCATGTCCAGAACCCGGAATGGAAGAGCAGACACGAGTATCATTTCTAGTCTGTTTTGAAGCCNTATCACCTTGCTCAAGCCCCTGATCTTTCAAATACTTTCTTCTTTTGAAAAGGAGGGAAACTGGCTGTGATGTCTCACATCTTTAATCCAGCACAGACAGGGAAGATCTCCGAGTGTTTGAGGCCAGCCTAGTCTACATAGTGAGTTGTAGGATGGCCAAATATACATAGTAAGACCCTGTCTTAAAAAACAAACAAACAAAAACAAAACAACAAAAAAGAAAACGAAAAATGATAGAAAGAGAAAAGAAGAGAAGAGAAAAGAAGAGAAGAGAAAGGAGGGAAATGCAGACCCCTCTCAGATCTTGCTTCCTGTGCAGAGGACCATGCAGTAACCTGGCTGTGTAATCCCATCACTGAGCAACTAGATGTGAGTGCTAGGAGACCCTGTTGCTTTGCCATGCTGACAGCCTGCTCTCTTTTATTTGGATTATTTTATGTGTTCCTGATGTACTAGTTCCTAACTTTGTTCATTAAGCTTTACCAAACCTTTGGTGGGTGGTAATAAGAGTAAAGAGCAAGTCATACGTTTGTAGTCATAGCCAGTATGTCTTATGGGTTACATTCTATAATTAATCCTCCCAGGATTAGATTCCATGGTCTAAGTAAACAACTATTACCATGCCAGGTTTTCTTAGGCTATCAATTGTAAAGACCCAGCTATTCCCCCTGCTATCCAACAAGGACAAAGTCTTGTCTCTAACACTTTTAGGTGGCATAAAGCTGCCCCACATGCAACTCTTTAGTCCACCTAAACAAGTCAGCGTATACCATGCTCAACAGGACGAGTCTATGGATCACATGCTTGAAGTGCCCATGAAGTCTAACTATTTTTGCATGTTTATAATTGCCTAGTCTCAAGTTCACACATATTTGTAGCAAATTAATACCTGCTTAGGGGCTATGATGGTCAATTTTATGTGTCAACTTGACTGGGCCATTAGGTTCCTCGACATTTGGTGTTTCAGTATTGTATTTTTTTAATGAGATAAACATTTGTATCAGTCTAATGAGTAAAGAAGAAATCCTTCTCGAGGGTGGGTGAGACTCATCCAATCAGTAAAAAAGTGGTGGAAGTGGTCAAAATAGCAAGGCCAACTATTTCTGAGGATGAGAAATCATGCCTTCTTGCCTGACCACTTTTGTGCCTGGACTTCAGATTTCTCCTGCCTACACACTCAACAGAAGGAACTAAAACACTTGCCCTGTAAGGTCTCTAGGTTGCTGGCATGTGGGCTGTGCCTCTCCTTGACCACAGGCCTCCAGATTGCAATGACAACTATGTGCTGGCTCACCTTGAGCTTCCAGTTTGCTGACTCACCTGCAAATCTGCCAAGGGCTTCTTTCCAGTCAATTTTGTATACTCATTCTGTCTCTGTCTCTGTCTCTGTCTCCCTCTTTGTCTCTCTTTGTCTGTGTGTGTGTGTGTGTGTGTGTGTGTGTGTGTATATGTATGTATGTGTATATGCTGGCACTCTCACGTAAGTGGTTCCATGAACATACCCATACATGGTTCTGCTTCTCTGGAGGCCCCTGACCAATACAATGGCCAAAATAATCTACAGGTCCCACCCTGGAGGACATTGTCTGATACCAGTCTCTTCAGCTGCAAGCCCTGGCACCTTTGCTGCACTTAACAGGGATATGAAGAAGAGACAGAGGGAAGAGTTTGGAACCTCTTAGAGATAAAATATTTTAAAAATCTATGAAAAATACAAGCCTTAAATCTCAAACTACCTGTTATTTAATGAGAAATTATAATAGCTCATGTTTAAGGAAGAGGGAGAGACAACCGAAGCTACCAGAAAAATCAAAGGGAGTGGAGAGGATGGCAGTAAGAATAAATGAGCTTAAANTATGACCTTCAATTACTAGTTAACAAACTTAAGCAAAGTACTGCATTCTTCTGTAACTCAGTGTCTCCATATGTAAATGCTGAGACAGAGAGAGCCATGGCTATATTTTCATATTACCCAGCACTGAGATTCAGCTGAAATTATAAAATGCCTTTCTTCCCTCTTCCTCCAGCCTCATCCCTAACCCTAACTTTATTCCATGTTGCCCTTCCCCCAGACTCTGTTGTTTCAATATTCAATCTATTTATACACACAGTGTATCTTTCTATGACAAAGTGTGCACATATGTTGATCTAGTTTAGTCCACTTTGAGTTAGAAATGTCAAACAAGACATTATTCAAAACCTCAGTTGACAACTGCTTTCTCCTCCCTGCAGAAGTTCTGAACAAGCAAGAACTTTATCATCAGATTTGAATCTCTGAATCCACTTGAGATGAATGCTCTGAATTAAGAATCAAAACATCNAAGATTCAGAACAAAAAGGAAAAATTGAAAAACAATCTCTGTGTGGTGCAATGACAAGGATTATAAACCTGCTGTTCACAATGTCCTGAATGGTAATCTCAATCAATTTGTATGTGTTGACTATCCTGCAATCTTTATGGAGGGTTTGCATGACACACTAGGTATAGGATCAGTCACTCACTTACAAATGGACATAGCTGCAGGACTCATTTCCAGATTGGGCCAGACTTGGATGTGCCTCTGGCTCTTCTAATCAGACACTGAATATAGGTTAGGTACCAAAATCCTGCACTCAAAGCCAGACTTGAAGAAAGCTGTCCTCCTGCATGGTTCTGTAGCCAATGAAGATATTATATTCCAACCTTTATATGACAAGATGTCAAATGGATGTGGCTTTGTCCTAGAAGAATCCGATTTACAAAAAATGAGGAACCCAGATTTTGATATCTTTTGTGTTCAAGTTCTGTAGGCCTTTGTCCTAAAACATCATATTGTTCTTCTTGGTTAATCCCCTGCCTCCAGTATCTCCCTATTCTCACAGCTTCCCATAAATATCTTATGAATTCATGTCCTTCAACCTCATTTCCATCACATTGGCAGTTTAAGAATGTGCAGAAGTCCATCATTTCAAGGTCAAGAATGATTCTTGTGCAAGCATGAGGCTCCTCAACCCCCACAAAAAAACTACCTGTGACCAGACAGGCCTGTAATTCCAGCACTGAGAAGGTGGGGGTGGGGGAGAAACAAAGACAGGAGGATCACTGGGGCTTGCTGGCCATTCAACGTAGCATAAAAATGGTGAGTTCCAGGTTCAGTGAAGAGAGACTGTCTGAAAGGAATAGCTAAATAATGATAAAGCAGGACACCCAATGTCCTCCTCTGGCCTCCTCACAGGCACAGACACACATACATACATATTCTACACACACATATATATAACAAACTGTAGCTCTAATATACACAGTGTGCACAGGGCTTACCCAGATGAGTAAGCTCAAAGTCTCTGGAGTTGGGAGGCCTGTAGTTCTCAACACAGAAAGTACCCCTGCATGCAATTCTCAGATGTAACCAAAGTGTAGAAACATTGTCCTGTGCATCATGCCAGACCCTCTGGCTCATGTGCAAAGAAGGCTTTCACATTGTCCACTTCAGTGCAGTGTTGCTCTCACCAGGGTACTGTCCCCTTGCCTCAGTTTCTACTACCTTCTTAAAGCAGCTCTGGTCACATGAACAGGAATGTCCCTATTCCTGGTGTGATGATTGAATGAGAATGCCCTCCACAAGCCCAGATGTGTGAATACTTGGTCCCCAGTTGATGGCACTCTTCGGGTTGTACTGCCTTGCTGGAAGAAATATGTTACTAGGGGCAGTCTTTGACATTTCCAAGCCACGGCATTCTCAGTTCTCATTCTCTGCTTGTGGTCTGAAATGATCATCAGCTTCTTGTACCTGCTACCATGCCTTCCCTACACCATTATGGACTCTGGAACCATAAACTCAAATAAACTCTTTNTTATACAAGTTGCTTTGGCCATGGGATTTTATCACAGCAACAGAAAAATAGCTAAGACAATGGTATCCTAGCTCCTCAAAGTTTATGGGCCATTTNGTTTCCCTAATCTTCCTCCCCTCTGGATTAGAAGCAGGTCCAGTTGCCAGGCTGTTGCTCTTCCCTCTANGATGATCACAGGGCTGAGTTACACTGAATTTTCCAACGTCTCTCCTTCTANAGGAGGCAATGTTCATAAAGCATCTTGTCATTTCAAAAAAACACAATGCCCTCCTTGCAATATAGAAATTTCACACCTTTCTTCATTACCGCTTTGAAATGCAAAAAAGACAAAAAGTTGAAGCCAAAGTCATTTTAGAAAAGTTTAAAAAGCTCAAGCTGATCTTAAAAGTTTCACTAAACCCCAAACACTCTTGAGAGAGCTAAGTATGCTAATACATCACCAGCTTTTGCACTTTCAGGCAGTGTGTGCATCAGGCTGAGTCACAGATACATTTTTAGCTACACCATGGTCTGAAGTCCTAGAAGCTTCCAGAAGCATAGCACATTTGCAGTGGGAAGGCAAATGGCAACAAGACCAGGCAAGGACTGCTTGATTGTTATGGGTAAACAGGGAATGTTTCATCCAAAGATTTTCCCAGAGTGATTTTTCTGGAAGATACCTTTGGCAAAATAAGAAAAAAAAAGCAAGCATGAGTTCCAACAAAGGCCTCAGGTATCTTCTGGCAAAGGGAAATGACAGTAAGAAAAGACTTCAAAAGCTTTGAAAAAAGAATCTGCCACGGCTTTGCCAGGGAAGAAGGTCTGGATTCAATCCCCCCTATCTGCAGAATGAGTTCTATTCTTTCCCTCATGGAACTATTTTCAAGAACTTTCTCTTAAAGGACTTCATTAAGCTGAGAGAACACATTTTTGTACCAGTCTGCTAGACCCATAGCTGGGGTTTTGGCTTGAAATGTGTCCTCATGATNAACTATCACAGGTTTTTGTTTTGTTTTATTTTTCCCCTTTCTAATTCAATGATATCAAACTTTGCAATTTTTTTGGTCCAAATATCCCAAGTTCAGAGACTTGGAAGCAGTTGGTCTTCAATCTACTGTGCTTACAGCAGGACAGATAAATCTACCTACTTGTAAATATGGCCAATTCTTTTGGTGGCCAAGGAAAATGAGAATCAAGAGATGTGTAAAGAGTATTCAAATTGCCACCAAACAAGATAAAAGACTCTGTCTACAGTCAAGTTATCTCCTTAGCAGTTGAATCATGTCTTCCATGTAACCAGGAGACAGTTTAGCAAACAGCCATTGGTGGGGATTCCAGAAACCTCAACTACACATTTACCCCAAATCCTGAGAAATCACAAGCAAAAACCACAACAAATTCATACTCCATTCCTTCCGGTCANNCTCTGCCTCCACTTACCCATTAATACCAATTCCATTTAGCATAAATTGAAGGACATCACTTATTTTAGTGGAGGATATACTGATTGTAAGTAAGGAAGCAGCTTTTCCCTGTGCCTAGTTTATTGGGTCNTCATCCACACAAATGTAACAATTGGACACATCTTCTCTGTTGTTAGGTCATGGGAACAACAAACTGTTTGCTATCTCTGCAAAGTGAGTTCCAAGGCTCCCCAAGTCATCACTGTGACTCTTGACCATGAATGAGATGCAGAAATATTCTGGAGTTTCTAGTTTCTCCACCCACCACCTGCAGCTGCCCTTTTTGCTTAGAAACACTAACGATGAAAGATTGTATACGTGTTTCCCCACTGATCTAACTTTAAAAAAAAATCTTTGCAATAAATGTATTATTTTCTATTTAATATTCAATCCTTATATAATCTAATACTGTTTCTAAGAGTGGCAAGTCACGTGTGCTGAAAAGCATTATATTTTACAGTAAAGTTATGTAAAATGTTCTGATGAGGTTGTGTGTATATGTGTGTGAATGCATGTGCGTGTGTGTACACGTGTTTCTTTGTAGATTAAATCTAAAAAAAATTCAGCTGGCCATATGGGATGATTCTTGAACAAGGTTTTAAATGTTCCTTTTCAATCGTCATACTTGAGATGTAGAAAAATATGCTTTATCCAGTTTATGAATCTCTGCTTGTCATGAACTTCAAATTGCCATCCTTGGTGGCTATATTCAGTAGTCAAAAATGATTGGAGTGATATTTTTAAGGGAGAGTATGG
>LZPO01035498.1:21085-31741 GCA_001675575.1 Neotoma lepida | reverse complement strand
CTAAAAGTCATGTAATTTGATATCATGATGAGGCAGCTTCCCTGCTAAATCATGCTCAGGAAAATTTACACAAAAATAAGCACCATTGTTTAATAATTCAAACACTGCCTATCAGATGTGGGCCATCGTGTTTATACATATATATCCTATCTTAATTCTCCCTTTAGTTAGAAATTATATGCTGGACTAATTTGCTANTTGAAGATACAATGGTGTAGAGAAGAAAATTAAAAGTTTCTTTAGCTATTACAATACAGCTGTGAATCTAATACTTTTCCAAGGAATGCTATATTTTATTTATTTGTTTTTTAATAGCACTAATCTAAAAGTGGAGACTTATTCCCTCTATTTTTATTTTTGTTTGAAAGTCTGCATACACATCTATGCATCACATAGCATCTGTGCCTGGAATGCTCAGAGACCAGAAGAGGGTATTGGAGCACCCAGAACTGTAGTTACAGACAATTGAAAGCTACCATTTGTGCTGGGAATTGAACTTGGATCCTTTGGAAGAACAGCCAGTGCTCTTAGCTATTGTGCCATCTGTCCAGCCCCAAATACTTTCAAAGTTTATAAAGCACAAAACTTGATGCTGNCAAACAGCAGTGTGTACATATCACCCCAGAGTTGAGCGGTGTGCAAACCTTACTTCCCTCCTCGGAGATCACTTTCTCAGGTACCAATTAGCACTGGTGTGCCACCAGATCCATAGTCATACTGTGTGTGCTCTATACACATTTACTTGTGCTTCTTTTCCTTCCTNTAATGAAGGCAAGGCATGTGAATATGAGTGGTTTCCATTAAGCTATCATTTTATTTGTTTTTCTTACATAAATAGTAATAAACCATTAGGCAGCTATCTGAAAAGTAGGCTGTTTTTGCACCGATGTATATTATTTCTCCGGAGACTAGTTCCTGCAAGGTTATAATTCCTGCTGTACATTAAAACACCCAGTGTTCACTAGGAATAGGTATTTCCTCATGCAAGAAACAGCTACACACACGGAAATTTCACTACAAAAAAACCATGCAATGACAGTAACTTTGAAAAGATAAAAATGTACAGATATCAAACCTAAGTATGAGGNTGTTCATTTTAAGAACTGACTTGAATGATTTTACAGGTAGTTGTGGATCCCAGCAGCCAACTGTTGACTTTGTGGACTTGAAAGTCCTCACTTTATCATTATCCACGGTTGAATTTACAAATAATTGACTCAGATTAGCTTATAGCACTTTTCCTAATCTACTTAACTGGAGCTAGAGCAGAGGCTTCTACATAGACTGTGAATATTGACTAAATTGTATACACTATATTCAAAACTAGGGATTATACATTATACACTCTCTCTTAGCTTATAATGCTGCCTTTTGATTCCCTGTTTAAGAAAAATTAAAGAAGCATTCTGCATTAGTCTTATTATGNATATATAGCACAGTATATAAGATAGCGCATGCAGCCCATGCCTTATCTTCCCATGCTGTGATCCTGAGACAAGAGTTAATATCATGGAAGCCAGTGACATGGTCATAAGAGTGATCTTTTTATCACAGACTGTGGCTGGAGTCCTGGGCAACTCCTTCTTAGTCTACAAGTATCTGTTGCTTTACTTCACTGGGATCAGGTTAAGATTCGCCGACTGGATCCTACAGCACTTGATTGTAGCCAATTTCTTAACTCTCTTGTGTAAAGGAGTTCCCCACACAATGGCAGCTTTTGGTTTGAAAGACTTCCTTAATGATTTTGAGTGCAAACTGGTCTTCTATCTTCACAGAGTAGGGAAGGGTGTGTCTGTCAGCAGCACCTGCTTCTTGAGTATCTTCCAGGCCATCACCATCAGCCCAATGGGCTCCAGGTGGACACAGCTTAAAGCCAAGTCTCCCAGTTACATTGCTGCTGGTGTGTACATGAGTTGGATCCTGGCCCTCATAGTAAACATTGCTTTTCCTATGTACATGACTGCAAGATTGAACCATAGGAATATGACAAGTCTAAAAGAGTTTGAATATTGTTCTTCTGGTCGTCATAATAAAGCCTTTGACATTCTCTATGCAGTATTACATGCAAGTCCTGATGTGTTTTTCATGTTGCTGATGCTTTGGTCCAGTGGCTCCATGGTTTGCATCCTCTACCGACACAAGCAGAGAATGAAGCACATTCATAGAAGCAACTTTCCCCTCAAGTCCTCCCCTGAATCCAGAGCCACAAAGACCATTCTNCTCTTGGTGAGCACCTTTGTCTGCTTTTACACACTTTCTTGCCTCATGCAATCTTATTTGTCTCTTATGTATAATCCAGGCTCTTTCATGGTGAACATGGCTTCTGTAGNTGCTGCATGTTTCCCAACTGTGAGTCCATTTCTACTGATCANTCGTTAACTCTGTGAGTCTCCACTCTGTTTTTGCCTGTGCAGGAAATAGAATATTCTAACCATATCAGTAACATCAAAATTGTGTGTTTTTGAATAATGTATACNTTTTATTCAATCATGTGTATATACTCAATCATGTCATAAAAGCAGGTGGTGTGCATTCATGACCTAACATGTGCACATACAATTTGTGAACATATTATAAATTATATATTTGCATATCCTATATTGTTTTGTTACATAAATTATGAATTTGTCATAGTTTGGAAATCAATGGTTTAATTTACAAACTATTTTTTAACATTTATCTTGTCTTTTTCTACAGCAACAGGTTAAAATTCACTGGACAGTTTTTTATTAGCCACTTCTCTTGCCAAACCAAAAAAAAATATTCAAATGAAGATAATCAAATAGCATTTCATTACCCTTATGCTTTGAATAGAAAATATTTAGAAACCTGGTAGGATTTGACTATTAAAGAACAATGTACAAGCCGGGCAGTGATGGCGCACGCCTTTAATCCCAGCACTCGGGAGGCAGAGGCAGGCAGATCTCTGTGCGTTTGAGGCCAGCCTGGGCTACCGAGTGAGTTCCAGGAAAGGCGCCAAAGCTACACAGAGAAAACCTGTCTTGAAAAACCAAAAAAAAAAAAAAGGAAAATCTACATGTGTGTGAAATAATAGAGATACAGAGGAAGGTTTAAGCAAGCAGTGGTATGTTCTTATGGGCATTTGTATAATACTTTTTCTATGTTGACCTCTTTAAATCTTTGGTTTTTTGGAGCCAATATTCTTCCAAATTTATTGCAGTATGATTGAAAAATGAAATTTTATTTTGAGAGTATATGTGGTGAAAACTTCCTATAAGCATATGTGTATTTATATGTGTATATATAAAATGAAAAATTGATTACCATCATCACATCATGACATATAGTTTTATGTGTAGTTTTATGTCAACAACACAGATAGAGTAATTTGGAAATAGAGAACATCAACTGAAAAAATGACCACACCAGATTGTCCTATTAATAGCCTGTCAGGCATTTTCTTAATTAATGTTTGATGAGGAAGGGTTCTGCTCACAGTGGATGGTATAAACCCTTGGCAGGTGGTCTGGGGGTGTCTCAGAAAGCGGGCTTAGCAGGCCAAGGAAAGGAAACCTTTAACCAGAGTCCATCCATGGCATCTGCTTCAGTCCTTGCCTTCAGGTTCCTGCCTTGAGTTCCTGCCTTTCTTTCTCTTGGTGATAGACTGTTGTTTGGAAGTATAAGAGAAACAAATATTTCCTCCCCAAATATCTTTCTGTCATGGTGTTTTATCATAGCAATACAAACTCTAAACCACATCTCTCTATGACCAATTTCTTGAGATGAGAACTCTTAAGATTTGTGTTAACATTGTCCACATACAAGACACATTAAGTATAGTCACTATTGTATATTTTAGAGCCTCAGAACTTGCACATCTTTGTGAGTGTATTTGTCAGAGAACCTGAAGCTCATGAGTCTAGCTAGACTGGCTGGTCAGCCAAGGCCAGAGATCCTCCTGTCTCTGCCTCTGCTTTTACAGATGCCTGAAACATCTTTTACATTTCTGTAGTTGCTGGCGTACATGTTTCCACAGTAAGAATTTCAGCACTTGAGCCATCTCTCTAGACCTAGAACTGATTCATTTTATTGCTGAAAATTTGTGTATCTTAACAAACATTTCCTCATTTCTCTTACTTCTCTGTTCCTGGGTTTTCCACTCTTCTACTGGGATTCTATAAATTAAGCTTTCACAGATTCTATATGTAAGTAAAAATGTCTCACTGCATTTGTTCATCTTAATTCACATGGTGCCCATCAGGTCCATCTGTTTTATTGCAGATNACAGGACATTTATTCAAAGTTATATATATAATACTCAACTGCATGTATGTGAAAGGTTACAACTAATTGACCTGTCTCAGACAAACCCTGACAATTGTGTCCTACCAAATGTAGGATATAATATAATAGGATAAAAGGGTAGATTATTGAATACACTTTTAAAGAGCAAAAAATTGTTTAAAATGTTTTACATTGCTATGGATTTTAGTTTATTGATACAAACTTAATTTTCTTATACTGTATGTATATTTCTACTCTTGTTTAAGGTATTATGTTTATGCAGCTCAATTAAATTGTAATGGATAATTAAGAAATACAGATTAATAAATAGTCTTCTATGATAAGACAGGGATTTTAAAGCAAGGGAGGTTTGAGGGTCTACAGACTGCAGAGGAACAGAGCCAAGATTGGTTTGTGCAAGTGGTAATCACGTTAGTAACTTTTAATTGGGTAGGGTTAGTTGGGGGTTACACTTAGCCATTTTGGGGAAGGCCTGGACAAGTCCCAGGCTTTGTCCTTGAGGTGCCATGGAGGCTGCCTGGCCTAACACATACTGACTGTGGGGGATGGCTTGGTGTGTTCTGTCTCCCTGTCCTTGCTGGCAAGGTCATCACTGATAATTGTCTTTTGTTCATGGCCCTCCAAGAAACTGCTTGCTCAAGTCTCAGNAAACTGAAATTGAGGCCTGATTTCTGGGAGAAGACTGAGAAGCCTGTTATGGTGTCTGCTTGGTCCATTCATTCTCCACTTGATTAATATATCGTCTCCAATCTTGGATATGTTTCTTTTTGTTAAAAGACTTTATCATCAAGATAGTAGATTATTTTGGAGACTAATTGAACCAGGGTGTAAGATGTTTCCCATTATCAAAGACAAAGTGAGTATCCCCTTATTCAGTTTTTGCCATCTGCAAGTGTGTCATAGGTTTGGTTCAGGGGCTGATATTGGGATTCTAGCATCATCAGTTTAGTGGTACACAGATAGGAATTATCATTTAGTTAAGGCATCAATGACATAAGAGCCAACAGTAATTATCAGAAGCAGAAGGGCCAAAAGCACTGTGATAGCTGACAGTGTTCCTTATCCTGAAGGAACTTGGAAATGAGAATGGAGATGAGTTATTATTTCATCTCAAGTTCCCTATGACAAGAAATTCCCTTTTGAGCTAACATTTCAGGGTGGGAAATGAGGGCAATGTTTTCACTTCTGTAATTACTTCCTGCTGACATTGTTTTCAGGGCCCTGCAAAGCTAGAAAGTTATTCAAAGGCAAGGAAGGAAAATGGAAGCATCCAATTTATTGACCAGCTGAAGAGATGGCATTTATATCAGCTGGNTTGTTCCATATCAGCTTTTAGCAAGTTCAGGGCTCATAGTCATTTGGAGTAGGTTGTTGTGAGCACATGATGTTTGAATGTGTCTGTTATCCAAGTGGAAACCTGTTGAGATAGATATAAACTAGGAAGAGAAGTTAAAATTATGAACTTATTTGGAGCTTACAGACTCATAGTCTTAGTAATTAAGGAAAGGGAGGCGTCCCAAGTCCAGAAGAGAGAAAAAATATTGAAATCCATACTGTAGAAAAAGGAAGTAACAGGTATCTGTAAAACAGCAGGAGTAGACTCATATTTTTCAGTCCTAGAAGAGGCTACAAATTTGGGTTAAAAGCATGTACATTTTTTTTGTATAGAGAGCCAGGTATAGATTGTACAGAAATGTCTTTGGCCCAATGAAAAGCATCTGTAAGTCTATATTCAGAACTTGTTTATCTCTCTCTTTTTTCAGAGGCTTAGTAGCTTTAATTAATCAATTAATGCATTGATCAATGAATTAAAAAAGGTGGCTGCAACCTTGTGGAAGACTCTGGTTGTCTGATNTNGGTAAACTGACAAAGCTATAGCTAGTCCAGTCATCAATGCCATCAGAGATCTGANAAGGATTAACTTTATCTGAGTGTAGACTTCCAAATCTATTAAAAAATGACAGAGACTATCCATTATCCAGACCACTATCATCCCAGGCTCCTGTAGTCTTCATAGCATTGGCCAGACAGGTGTTAGGACAGCATTAGTCTTGGCTGATAGTGTGAAAGTTTTCTCTGTGGAGGAGGAACTTGGGGAAGACTGATGTTATTTTGTCAGTGTTTCATTTGTACATTCTGTGCCAGATGCCTGGCAGCAGGTATTGAGTCAGAGCATCTTGCCTGATGCATGATTTCATTTTTAATATAAATATTTTGCAGTGAAGAATCATCAGCTTTTTTCTAAATAAAGAAAACCAACTAGAATTAACCTAATATGGTTAAATCCCCAATATATCTTACAGTTTGCCTTCCAATTCAGCATAGTTCACATCCCCTCTGACCATCTACAACTTCCTACATATCCTCAGGTCAGGCTTTTCCTATCTCCACTCCTCTGGTTCAGCCAGACACTTTTACTTTAGGGAAACTGCTCTTTCCCTTTCCTTCTCTTCATTATTCCAGTCTCCTGCCTTCTCTCTTGCTTTCCAGACAACATGCAAATTTCCATCAAAGTCCTTTTTCTTGTGGTTTCTTCCCAGCAGTTTAGAGCATTGCATAGGTATAACATTTCAAACAAGAATAAAAACATATATATATATATGCATATATGGTAACAAAAACTGACATTTGCATTAATATATGAAAACCTTTATCAATGTGAAACATTTGAGATAAGCAGCATTTTTTATCTTACCCAATAATAATTTATAATCAATTCTCTTAAATGAAGACAAGTGTTTGTAACCTTTTGAACTCAAATGACCAAAATCCATGTAAATTTTTCTTTTCCTGTGGAAGCAAAAGCATAATTTTTCTCAAAACATAATGTATCTTTGGCTGGTAATTCAACATTTTTTTTCAAGTAGTATCAAGACTGAGAAAGGGTTAAGGTGGAAAGCTGCTGACCAACAGAAGAGACCTTGACTTTATCATAGTGAAGAAGAACTTGGCTTAGGAAGGACAGGAGGGTGAGCAGTGAGCATAGAGTGTGTCCTTGGTTGCCAGAGTTCCTGAAAAAAAAATGTTAACTCCTCTGACTAAAATAATTAACAATTAACATCAAATTCTCTGTTCAGCATTTGCACAGCTTGAAACTGACCTGGGACATATTTACAGTAGAAGCATCCATTTCTCCCTGTTGTTCTCCTCTGTGTTCCTGTCTCAACTACAATGACTGGACCTCTTCTTGACATTTCATATCAAGATGTTAAAAATGAAAATAAAAAATTAATATTTAACTCTATTAAGGAACAATCCCAAGCCACAAATAAAGACCCAAACACCAGAGTCATACCAGTCATACAGATTCATTGTCAACAATTCTAAAGCCAGAAGCACATGGATGGATCTGTTTAAAGATCTTAAAAATAATAACTGACAACCATATATGTGCATGTAGAAAAAAATTGTCTCTTAAAAATAACAGAGAAGTGCATTTGAAAATGGTCATGGGCCAGGCATAGTGGCACACACTTTTAATTCCAGCACTTGGGAGTCCAAGGNAGGTAGACCTCTGAATTCAAGGCCAGTCTGGTCTACAGTGCAAGTTCCAAGATAGCCAGGACTACACAGANGAACCCTGTATTGAATTCACACAGTTTATTTCTCACAAGCAGCACTGAAAATAATAATTAGGGGCAAAATATGCCTTAGAAGAATCAGGAATTATCCATGAGAATACAGGAAATAAGACGTTTCATGTGATAAAGGGATGAATACAGAAAACTGGTAGTAGTTTCTACTAAAACAGTAGTAACTGACCACCTCCAAAATACCAAACCAGCCAACCACTAATTCCAACAGGGAAGGAAGAAATATACTACCAAAAATTCAACCAACTGCAACATTAAAAAAANCCCACAGGCCACAAAAGCCCTGTGATAATGAAAATCTCAGTAGAAGTAGAAATGTTATAGGACAAGGTTCAACAAAACTTCATGTCAAAACTCCTAAAGGAACTAGGAATATNTGAAACACAGCTGAACACAATAAAGTGTACTTATGTAATACCTAGGCTAACATAGCAGAAATGAAAAAATCAGACACACAATACTATTCCCTCTAAGCTGGGCTAGTGGTGGCACATGCCTTTAATTCCAACATTCAGGAGGCAGACGCAGGTGGATCGCTGTGAATTTGAGGCCAGCCTGGTCTAAAGAGTGAGTTCCAGGAAAGCCAGGACTGTGTCACAAAGAAAAAAAAAACAAAAACAAAAACAAACAAAAAAACCCCACTATTACCTTTATACTGAGAAGATCAAGCTCTCTTCAGTCTTATGTAATACAGTTAATTGTTAGAGCAGCAGGCATAGAAGTGCATGTCAGCACTTTAGGAGGAGAAGCAGGTAAACATCTGTCTGTTCAAGGCCAGCCTGGTCTACATAGTGAGTTCCAGGACAGCCAGAGCTACATAGTGAGACCCTGTCTAGAAAAAAAAAATGTTAAGAGCAAGCTAGGAAAAGATGAAGAAACAGAGATACAGGTAGAAAAGGATGACATGATCACATACACGAAACTCCCTATAGACTCCATGGAGAGTTCTTAGACTTGAGAACTGCTTTAAGTANCATTGAAGAATGCACAATTAACACTCAAAACCCACAAGTTTTCTAGGTACCAACAGTGANGTGTTGAGAAACAAATTAGAAAATTAACCCATTCACAGTAGTTTTAAAAAGACATAAAGATAAGACTAACTCATGAGGTAAGGACCTCATGTCTTAAATGAAAAGATATTAAAGAAGAAATGGACTTCCATGCACACTGAGTGGGAGAAATGACATGGTGTAAGTGACTATATTAGCAACAAAAGACTTCAAANTCAACGCAATCTCCATCATAAAAATAATGGCATTCTTCACAAAAGTAAAAAGCACATTAAAAAGTTGTATGGACATAGGAACATCCAAATATCTGAATCAACTCTAAGAATGGGCAATCCTGGGANTATTACAGGGCCTGACCTCAAATCATAATACAGATTCATAGTGACCAAAGCAACGTAGTGCATATGAAAAAACATTTAGGAAATGAAGCAAAACAGAGAACCCAGAAATGAACCCAAATGTCCAAGACAGACAATTTAGGACAAAAAGCATCAAATACACTGGAAATGAGAGCGCCTTCTGAGCACACTGTGACATCAAAATGTTTCTCTATGCTCAGAAGAATGACATNGGATCCATATGTCTCACTTTACATAGAAATCAATTCAACCTAGAAAAGGGATCTTTATGTGAAAC
Source organism: Neotoma lepida (assembly GCA_001675575.1). Lineage (NCBI taxonomy): Eukaryota > Metazoa > Chordata > Mammalia > Rodentia > Cricetidae > Neotoma > Neotoma lepida. The sequence continues at coordinate 22,233 of LZPO01035498.1, read as the reverse complement.
TTGAAATGCAGAAAGTCCTATAGCAAAACATGAATAAATATTCTGTGATACAGACATAAGCAAACACTTTCTGAAAGGGAGTAAAACAGCACAGAAAATANCTGAGCAACTGACAAAGGGACTGCATGAATCAAAAAGCTGCAACAGCTCAGGACAGTATCAGAAGAACAAATAGTAGTTAAAAGAGTGGGGCAAACAATAAGTAGCTTTTGGTCAGACAAGTGTTTAATATATGAAGCATGTATGTAAAGAACTGCTAATTACAAATATCTGAAGCCAAAACNGTCTAATACGTAAATGTATAATTACAGCCAGGTGTTGTGGCATAGGCCTTTGATCCTAGCACTTGAGAGGCATAGGCAGAGAAATCTCTGTGAGTTCAAGGCTAGTCTGGTCTACATAGTGAGTTCCACAACAGCCAGAATTATATAGTGAGACCCTCTCTAAAAAAAAACAATAAAAAATTGTATGATCAAAACCCAAAGAAAAGACACAGTTCTCAAAAAAGGCACAACAAAACAATACATATATGTCTATGTTTTAATTTTAAAAATATAATTATTTATATTTCTTTTCTGCATATGTTTGTTTGGTCAGTGGGTATGGAAGTGCATCATGTGAGTATCTGATGCCCATGGAAGCCAGAAGAGGGCATTTTATCCCTTGGAAGTGGAATTGCAAATAGTTGTGGGGTACCATTTGGGTACTGGGAAGCAACCTGGGTCCTTGGCATGAGCAACAAGTACTCTTAACCAATGGGTCACCTCTACAGCCACCAAAATTATATTTAAAAGGNTTCATCATCCTTAGCCATGAGAGACTCACAAGTTCANAGCAAACTTATATGTAGTTGTAAGTTTCCTCCAGTCCCACCTGGCACTTATAAAATAATTACTCAGAGGCTTATATTAATTACCAATTGCATGGCTGTGGCCTATGGCTCAAGCTTCNTGCTAGCTAGCTCTTATAACTAAACTCAGCCCATTTCTATTAATCTATATGTCGCCATGTGTTCCATGGCATTACCTGTGTGCCATTACATGCTGCTCTCTGAATGGTGGGATGGCATCTCCTTTCTCTGCTTCTCTTCTTCCTGTCTCTCTCTTCAATTTCCTGCTTAGCTATAACCTGACTTGTCATAGGCCAAA
>LZPO01035496.1:13686-34547 GCA_001675575.1 Neotoma lepida | reverse complement strand
TTTAGAGAGAGGAAAGGGAAGGGGTAAATTGTATAATTATACTCTCAAAATTATTTTAAAAATTAGTAGAAAGAAAAATGAAAGTATAGTATGATTTGATCTTCCATGGCCCATTTTGTCAGTTGTAACAACTGAGGAAGTGATAATTAAATTCTACTTATATTCAGTCATGTCTTAGATTTGTTTGAAAGAGATTGGTAGAACTGTACTTGGCTCTTGGATTTCTGTCAGCTCGTTGGATTTGAGAGAGATTGCAATCTGTAGTGAAGGGATTCACAGGAGTCACAAGCTACCATCACAACTTGTCCCTTCACACTTGAGTTGATACAGATGTCTAGGAAATGGAATCCTTAAAGCATATGGCAATTATTATCAACAAGCATCTGTATATTAATACATTTAGAACATTTTATGTTAATTCAATTTACTTTCTTCACAAACTATAAATTGGATCCTTTTTGTTGTTAGCATTTTATCAGTAAGGAAACTGAAACACAGAGAAATTGAATACTTTATCAGGGCAACACAGACTGTAAATCCTCAAACCAAAGTATTTATCCAAGTAAACTAGACTCAAATTCTGTATCATTAATATAAATGCTCATTCATTTCCTATTGCTCACAAGATAGCTGAAGCACAACACTCAGCATTAACTTAAGAAGCAGAGGTAGCACATGGCAACCTCAACCTCAGACTCAAACTTTATAAGTTTATATCCATTCAAAGGAACTTTTTAAAATGGAACCAACTGTGGAACATACTGAGTAAAGTTGAAAGTGTCCATGACCTGAATTGGGAAATGACTGTCTTGCCTCATCACCACCATAGGTCCTGTATTTTGACATCTCTTTGTTCTCTAGTTCCTCTTTAAGGAGTTGCCCTTAGCACCTGTGAAACTGTATTCCCAACCTACACTATATCATACATTTAACCATATCTGGATGGAAGTATTTCGATCTTCTCTGTACTCCTTAAGTCTAGATATATGACAAAGTTGTAGACAATAGCACTGGATGGATGATAGGTGAGCAAAAATAAATGATATTTGAAATATCAGAAATCATTTAGAAATAAGAAATAAATGGATTATCTCAGGAGAAGGATGTAAAACAATGTTATTAAGTTCTTTGTCGAAAATAAAAAGTGAAGGCAAAATCTTTATCAATCTAATTATTAAGTTAAGCAGCAATGTGTGCATGTGTATACATTTGTTCAGTAATAATAATTTAATTATAGTTGTAGGCAAATTTTAAGCAACAATCAGCAACTATCTTCATAATTGTCATTTTATTCTAGCTAATATTACTTCTTGAAAATAGATTTTTGGTTTGTAGCATGTGGTGGTAACTCATGAATTCACTAAAGGGAAAAGATATTTTTCTTAAAATGCCAATAATTCTCTTCCAAAATAAATTTTACCTATACCAATGGAAGAAATGTCTGAAATATGACTCTCTCAGATATGTGTATATACACATATACTGTCTATATGTACGATATAAAGACTGTGATCACAATTGTCAGTGTGNATTTTTCTTGTTAATTTATAAAGAACATATTCACATTTTTGAAGTGAGTGATTATTGCATGTCTTCATTTAAGGTCAGGCAAAAATTTTGAACATGTTAATCAAAGAGAATACTCATTGTCATATCTCGCTTCTGACATTTAAGAAAAACTCTTCATGCAAATGAGGTATGTGACTAAACTGCCAAAGGAGAATATCAATTGCTTAGCAGAAAATACAATGAAGTCCTCTATATTGACTGAAGTCCTTCATGTGCCTCTTCTCAAGTGCAAATTAGACTTAGATTCTCCCCTTTGAAGTAGAGTTCCCCTTGTACATATGCTGCTTAAAGCATACTGATATCTATCGTGAATCAAAATTAAAGAACCAACTTAAAATATTTCCATGCACAGAGCTTGTATTTCTTATTTTAAAAAGTTCCTAATCTAGAAGGCATTTGCAGTTCATCAAGCTATTTTTCTTACAACTTACAACTGTTTTTTTTTACAACTTGAAATAGTAGTTCATTTTCCACCAAGATAATTTTGTTCAAATACTTGACTTTGTTATCTGATTTGATTTTTAATGATTAACTACGTATTTCACTCTAATTTCCAAAGTCTATTTATTATACAAATTGGACTTCATCAAACAAGAATGCTTAATTGCATGTAATTGGGATAGAGAGTTTTTCTACTTGTGTTTTGAGAATCTTAAATGCAAGGGAAGTTGACCTATAAAAGACAACCACACCCCACACATTCCCTCCTTAGTGGGGATGCCTTCTGGAACACACTGGCTGACAGAAAGTTCAATTTCTTCTGGGTTTACATTACTTGAGTGAAAAACTCTACATCTAAGAGTTTTTTATTTGTCTGTCCATTGGCTATCATGCCATCATGAAAAACTGAAAATAGTTCCTTATTTAATCGAGAATGCTTTTCCCAAAACTCAAATAAATAAGCAAACCAGGATGTAAAGCAAGGCTGGAGTGATGCAGAGGAAAGAGGTGCTGCTTTACTCTNGTTTGTAAATATTTGTAGAGTTTCTACTATGTCCTATCACAAGGCTGTGCTGAGGTTTTAAAAATGAATAGGTCATGGTGTTTGCCCACGGAGATCCCTCAGATTCTACTCTACCTCCTATCTTGGAATGATTGTTGATCAGGTCATTTTTATCTATCTTTCTCTGTCTTAACTTGAAATTTAACTGCCACTTTGTGCACTAGGGAGAATGACACAATTTCAAGAACAAAATATTGTTGCCTAGTAGTAATTTGCTTTCTAATTTGGGCATAATATAATTATATCCTATTATGATCAGATAAACCAAACAACCTTCTTTTCATGTTTTAAATTCTGCCTGAATTTTAAACAAGTAGCTCTTTACTTGTAATTTTATTGACAACAGAATAATGCCAGATATTACTGCATATACAACCATCCTATGGGACACCGAAAAACTTGCATGTGACAATATGCCACAGAAAATCTTAACACAGTTCCATAGAGTCATAACTGTAATCTTTGCTGTGGCTTAGATTCTTGTGGAAATTGGCTCTAGAATGGTGATTTGTGTGTGCTAGAGATGGATTAGGTAGCATTGTCAGGTTCAAATTTTGTGTGACCATGGAGTCAGAAGTGAGGCTGGTGAATAGTAATAAAAGGCCACGGTTTATGCCTTGTTTCCAGAGCTAAGCTTGCCTTACAAATGTCTTTAGAAAATATCTGGCAGCTNTATCTTTATACTTAACAGCACCTAGTAATGGGACACTGTAGAATGCAAGCATCATTCTTGGCAGACAAGTCTTCTGTAATGTATAATGACCAGAAGAAGGGACAAGACTGTGACAATGCNGTCAATGGTACATTCCCCTGGAAAAAGAGTACTTATGTTAAAAGAGGTGGTGCAGACACCAGGTAGTATTTTGTGGCATTCCTTCTTCACATTTAAATTGAGGAATATTCTTTTATGTTCTATGTTTCGTATTAAGATATTTTACAATCATACATTGAAAATTTAACATCCCTGATGGCTAAGGATGTTGAACATTTCTTTAAGTGTTTCTCTGCCCTTTGAGATTCTTCTGTTGAGAATTCTCTGTTTAGATCTGTACCCCATTTTTAACTGGGATTTTTTTAAGTCTATCTTCTTGAGTTCTGTATATATTTTGGAGATCAGCCTTCTGTCGGATGTAGGCTTNGTGAAGATTTATTTTTCCCATTCTGTAGGCTGCCATTTTGTTCTATTGATGGTGTCCTTTGCCTTAGAGAAACTTTTCAATTTTAGGAGGTCCCATTTATTAATTGTCAATTTTATTGTCTGTGCTATTGGTGTTCTATTCAGGAAGTTGTCTCCTGTACAATTGCATTAAACACTATCAGGTTCAGTGTAACTGGATTTTTGCTGAGATCTTTGATTCACTTGGACTTGAGTTTTGTGCAGGGTGATAAATAAGAATCTATTTGCAGTCTTCTTCATGCCAACATTCAGTTAAGCCAACACCATTTGTTGAAAAGGGTTTCTTTTCTCCATTGTATAATTTTGGCTTCTTTGTCAAAAATCAAGTACCCATAGGTGTGGGGATTTGTATCTTGGTTTTAAATTTGATTCCATTAATCAATGTATCTGTTTTTATGTCAATACCATGCTATTTTTCATTACTATAGCTCTGGAGTAGAACTTGAGATCAGGGATGGTGATACCTCTGGCAATTCTTTTATTGTACAGGATTGTTTGAGCTTTCCTGTTTTGTTTTGTTTTTGTTTTCAATTTTGTTTTTGTTTTTACATAGGAAGTTGGTAATGCCAGATGGTTTCAGTGCAGAATTCTACCAGACTTTCAAAGAGGAGATAATAGCAGTACTCTTCAAATTATTCCACAAGATAAAAATGGAAGAAACATTGCCAAATTCTTTTTATGAGGCCACAGTTACTCTGATACTGTGCTGGGATTTTTTAAAATCAAGGTTGTGACAAAGGCTTGATTTAAGACGTTTCGTATGAGAGTAGGTGGTAGCATATAGCATTCTCATCTAAGGTCAGTGATTTTTGAAAAGACTTGACTTGTTTTAATCTTATCTCTAGACACAAACATTATTATTGCTCTGTGTTAAAACAATGTTGCTTCATTTCAGAACAATTCAAGAGGGAGGAATAATTTCAGTGCTTCATTCTCTAAGATAATTTGTCCATGTTTACTCTTTCCCTCAAGATCCTGAGGTCACCATTACAGATGCTACTAAAAGAACCATGTGGTCTTTTCTATACTACCACTTTGGAGAGACAGAGAGGGCTCAATTATGCAAACACTGGAAATATGGAGAAAGCACTTCCTTAAGATGACATTGATAACTACAAAGTCCTGTCAATATCATGTGGACAAAATCTCCAGATACCTGTGAACAATAAAAGCTTTAGAATATATCCTTTGGATTACTTTAACATTGAAATATGCAATCTTGCTANCTTCCTTGTTAATAGAAACAGCATTCACAGAGCAGCCTCCAATCAAACTGATCTGGCACTAGTGATGTGGTAGAAAAGTAAGATTGTGACATTAATTTAATTCAAAACAGTCAAGAATAATTCTGGCACTTTTTGACAGAATTCTGCCTTTATCTGAGAAAAGTAAGTTTGAAATTTCTCAGTATTTCTGAATCTACATTCATGAGTCAGTTTTGTATTTCCAGTGTCACAAGGTTTGCAAAATGTTATGTTTGTGTTCATTGTTATCAGGAGGATATATGTAGCACATGGATATGTCTAAAGAAATTATCATCTAAAAATATTTAAATCCTCAGTGTGGTGAACTATAGGAAAGCAATAAATGTAGAGTAAGATCATAAAATAATATACATTGGTGTATTGTGACATGATCATAATGTGTGAGTCCTGATTTTAACAGTTTNACAAAGGAGAAGTAAGTGACCCCAGCAATTAATTGGCTTATTTATAATAATACAGAAGTGGNCCTAGGATTTAAACAAGTGTCTTCTTGTATGCCATATATTCTGTTATGTTGCTTGAAGGAGAGGTGAGTGGAGGACTCCAAGGACACCGTAAGAAGAGTGAATTCTGTGTCAGTCCTCACAGAATTAGTTGTCAAGGAATCAGTGTTTGGGTCTGGGCTTAAGCCTTAGAGCAAGAGCAGAATTTAATTAGAAAAGAAAAAGCATCAAACACANGTTGCAATAGTAAACAAAATTAAGAGATTTACTTGTGAAAAAAAAAGATGAAAAGAGATACAGCTCTGTGTAGGAGACTGTGAAAAATGATCATTCATTGCAGTCAACTCCATTTTAGAATCCAGAAGGGGAGATGGTGTCAGGTTGGGATGTTTCCTACAGCATGAAGTTACAGCAAACTTACCATTTATAAAATTAAGATTTAACACTTTGCAGCTTTAGCTTTAGACCTCTGTGGTATATGAAGTTCTACGAATCAGAGAGACTCTACAATGCAACATAAAATGGAAAAACTAGCTATGGAAAGTGTCATTCAGGTGGTTTTGAAGTAAACGTGTAAGAAGATAATGACTGAGCCCCACTTTCTGTAAATCAGTTCCTTTGCAGTCATTGAAGAGTCCCCCTGCAGCCGTTCAGTCCTTGTTCCATACTCTAAAGTCCTCGGTCCTTGCTTTCTCCCTAGATCCTGGGTCTGCACGCTTATTTATGTAAACCAATTGTTTAGGACCCATATACTTTAATGTTTATTCATTAGGAGTATGTATTAGCTCAAATTTTGAACAAAACAGAAAAGTAAACTGATATATTCAACTTGTTAGCAAAAAGTGAGGGAAACAATATCTGACTGATAGATGCTCGAGTCACATGATATCATGGATTCCTTACGCCAGAGGTCTCTGGGAATCCTCATTGAATCACCAAACTTACTAAACTATCATCCTTTACCATATAAACTCATGCAATTAGAGTTTCATATTCCTTGCAATATAGACTATTATACATTTTATATGTGAATTTGGTAAACTTCATATAGTTAGAAGTCCAATATTCTAAGGACACTGTAACAGTACTGTATGCTTAAACCAGAAAAAAATGCAATATGATACAAAATTGAAAAGAAGAATTAATGTATAANNAAAGATCAGGTAGAATAGTAGGTGTTTAATTAATAGAAGTTCAGGATAATAATTAAGATTTTACTAATGTAAATGCTAAATGTATTATTTTAACTTATTATAACTATATTTTTTTATTAAAATGCCTTGTGTTTTAGGAAATCAATTTTACCAAGACATGCCAGATTGTAGTTGGACAGAGATTTGGGGTGTGTGGTCACAGAGAATACTGGTATACAATCAGTGTACATTTTTTATATCCTACCATTGAAAGAATTAAGTCAAATTGCTTCCCAGGAGAATGTGATCTGGTTTGTATTAACTTTCACCAATGAGTTATGGCTGATAATGTGACAGTATGGCAGTTCTGGATCTTTCTTAATATTAATAGAAACCTTTCTTCTCTCAGAGTCCATTGGGTTGCCAGGANAGAAGCTATTCTCTTCTGACATCACATAGAGAGGATTTGAGTTGACCTTATGANAGAAAATAACATGAATGAACCCATTTGTATTAGTCTGTCTCCTATGACTGTGATAAAAATCATGATCAAAAATGATTGGGAAGGAAAGTGTTTATTCAGTCTCACAATCCATCCTGAAGGGAAGTCAGAGCAGGAACTCCAACAGGGCATNGACCTAGAGATGGGAACTAAAACAGAGACAATAGATGAATGTGCTTACTCCCTTGATCAACCTCTTTTCTTATACCACCTGGTACCACCAGCCCAATGGTGTCTTGTTCCCAGTGAGCTGGTCCTGTTTACATCAATCAATAATTAAGAGAATGTTCTGAGACTTNGCTGCAGTCAATCTGAAGTAAACATTTTATCAATTGAGATTTCTTATTTTTAATTAAGAATTTTTTATTCATTTTATGTACCAAACACAGATCCCCATCTCTTCCCTCCTCCTGCCTCCCCAGCAGTCCCCTCCCCCAACTCATTCCCTATTCCCTCCACTGAAAAGGTAAGCCCTCCCATGGGGAGTCAGCAGAGCCTGGTACATTCAGTTGAAGCAAGTTCAAGTCTTTCCCCCTGCATCAAGGCTGTGTCAGGTAATGGGCTCCAAAAAGCCAGCTCAAGCACCAGGGATGGATCCTGATGCTATGGGTGTTTCTTGTTTTTGTCAAGAAACAACCAGGACTCCATTCTTTCAGGTTTCCTTGTTAAACAATGAACATAATTAATTCTGGAATCTTCAGAATGGAGCAATGAACAGGTTAGTATCCCCAAATAACCCAGAAGGAGCCACATNGAACAGAGTGATTGCTCATAGTCTTGATCCATAAAACAAGATTTGATAAAATAATTATTGCTTAAAATCTCTGAATTTACCATTAGCTTTTTGTCTTAATGTGGTCCACATATTAGTAGCCAAAATAAATTCTACGACTTTTATGATCTAGATACTAATCTAAACTATTAGTTGCTTGGACTGAGTTGGGTAAACACATCTCAAGTAATAAAGTTTCCTCTTTTTTGTACTAAGCATTGTAATTCAATTAGATACATATGGGGATTTTAGAATTCAGAAGACAAAGAAAATTGGAAATAATATTTAGATCTCACCACCNTTGAAAATTGCCTAATTAGATACAANTCTTTCCNCAATGTGAATTTTTTCCAATTTAAATATCTGATACATGCAAATGTTAAATATGCATATTCATGAATTCTCTTATGCATTTCTATGCAACATTTTATGAGTCATGAAAATATAATCACAGAGAGGATGGAAGACACCAAGAGAACATGGCCCACCAAATCAGCTAAGCAGGGCACACATGGCCTCACAGAGACTGAANCAGTAAGCATGGGATATTCTTGGGTCTCCTCCAGGTCCTCTGCTNATTTCTTATGGCTGTTAGCTTGGTGTTTTTGTGGGACTCCTAACAGTGGGAATGGGTGCATCTCTGACTCTTTTGCCAGCTCTTGGGACTCCTTTCCTCCTATTGAGTTGCCTTGTCCAGACTCTGGATGACAGCTCTTGCCTTGTGTTATTGTATCTTGTTTTTGTCCTTTTTGGCTGTTGTCTCTTAGAGGTCTTCACTTTTCTGAAAAGGAAGCAGGAGGGAGAATGGATCTGGAGGAGAGGGGAGGTGGGGAGAATCTGGGACGAGCAGAGGGAGCAGAAACTGTGGTAGGGATGTGTTGTGTGAGAGAAGAATCTATTTTCAATAAAAATAATTCAAANAGAAGATATANTCACTGTAAAAAGTGTNCAAGTAAAATTTTCCAATAAAATTGTAGATCCTAAAAANTAAATTAGCTTAAAATAATATGAATAAAANACCTATTCTCTTTGATCTGCAGCCAAAATTATAGAAGAAGCTGTTAACTACATANGAAATANCAAAGAGCAAAGCNTTGAAANTATAAATCAGGTGTTCCACCTTGCATGGATGTGTGCACCGTCTCTTATNGCTATTGGCTTTAGGTATATGGGTGCAGGTTANAGCACTGGGGAGAATGCTGCCTCCTTCTCGTCCTCATTAATGAAGTAACACAAACTGTCTGTACCCCATCTATTCTTTCTTTAGGGAGCAGACTACAAAATGTGAGATTTCCTACAGAAGAATGAGAATGTGGTGGATACTTCAGAGCATCAGCAACCAGAATGCAGCTGTGGATAGCACTTGGATGATTTTGCTACTCAGGTGGCATGAGGCCCAAGATAAAACTCNGAACTACTGCAGGACTTGAAGAGGGTTAAATAGGACTATTAAAGGATAATCTGCNTCATTCTCAANAAAATGATATCAAAGTAAGGATTCTTAAATTTTATCAATATTCACAGAAAGCAGCAACAGTACCATCAAGAACAAATTCATGTGTAAGTTTACTGTGGGAGGCATCAACATTACAAGACAATTAGATAAATAGAAAGGTCAAACTCTCTAACAAGGAGGACAGTTGGATTGTGGTATTTGAGCCAAGTCCCAGGTAGGCTTACCCATTTGGACACTTAGTCCCTAGTTGGTGGTACTGTTTGGAAATGTTTACAAAATCTGTGAGAGATGTGGCCTTCCTGAAGGAAATCTCTCACTCAGGTAGGCTTGGGATGGCACTCTCCAAGTGCTGTCCACAGCTTCGCCACATTTCTGGCTCTCTCTCTCCTTCTTCATGTGTTTGAAAACATGGTCTCTGGCAGAGCTTCTTTCCCTTCTGCCGAACCTCTCCTGCTATTGTGGACTCTGATTAGGTTAATTTAAGCCAAGATGAAGTCTTTCATAAGTTAATTTTGGTTAGAGCATTTTATCACAACAACAAAAAATAACTAATGCATGGGCTGACTTTAGCCAACCATTAGAAAGTATCACTGTAAATGAGACAAGAGTGAAATTATAACCATAGCAATTAATCAGGAATACAAAAAATTGCTAATATGCTTTTTAAGAAGAGTAGAGGTAAATAAGTCTGAAACAATAAAACAGTCTTTGGAATCTTGACTTCTNGTGGTATGCTGTGGGTAGACTATCAAGCCTGGAGTGACCAATATTTATAACATAAATATTGTTGCAAATTACAGGCAAATGTGAAGCTTGATCCTGACAAACAACAGAGAAAACATATTGTAGGCGAAAGTTTGTCCAGTCCCACCTGGCTCCCGCAGCCGCTTAGACCCAAGTAAACACACAGAGGCTTATATTATTTTTAAACTATGGCCCTGGCAGGCTTCTCGCTAGCTAGTTCTTACATCTTAAATTAACCCATTTTATAAATCTGTGTCACCACGTGTTCCACGTGGCTTTACCTGTGTGTCATCACATGTTGTTCTCTAGATGGCAGAATGGCGTCTGCCCAGCTCTGCTTTTTACCTCTCTCCCCCTAGTTCAAATGTCCTGCCTAACCTTATTCTGCCTCACCATTGGCCAAACAGCTTTATTTATCAACCAATCAGAGCAACACATTTTTAGAAAGACATTCGACATATGCTTTGTTATAAAATCAGCTTCAAAATAATGTGTGGATTAAATTGGAATTGGTAATAGTAATAGGCCTAAAAAGTATTCAAATGTTCCTCACATACTCAAGTGTGAAAACTTAGGTGGCACCATAATAGCACTACTTTGTGATGTTCTAGAAACTTTAGGAATTGAAGCCTACTGTAAGGGGATAGGTTACTTAGGGCATGCTTTGGTTGTTTCATGCACCCCAACTCTGCTCACCTCCCTGTTCCCCCACATCCTCCCCTCACAAATGCAGTGCCCCTTCACAAAAGAAAACAAAACAAATAAAGCAAGCAAGCAAACAGACAAAAACAAGAACAAACCAAACCAACCAGAAAACAAACAAAAAGGAACCTCTTCGCTTCATCTTCTTTCCTGCATTTACAACACCTCTTCATTCGTTCTGGTGGTATTAGGGTTCTCCATGTGCCATATAGTATACCCTTTTGTCCTAACAGCTTTACTAGCAAGTATTCATTGTTAAAGAGTCAGTGGTCTGGTTCAAGGCCTCTGGTTTCTGGTACACCACCATCACTGGATCCTCACAGGAAGTTCTCTGTGATATCCAGTCTCTGCTCCAAATCTTGGAGATCCTCAGGGTATTATTCCACAGGACCAGTCCCTTCAGGAGCTCCAGCAGGTCCTAGATGGAAGGGAGCTGAGCTGGTCAGTCCTGGCCACTGGAGCTACCTATCTCAGGTGAGGGGGCAGAGTCAGTTCCCCTAAACCCATGTTCTCACAGAGGCTTCACCTTCAACTGTGGTGAGGGATGGGGCCAGCTCCCCAGTGAAAGTCGAGCCAGTTCTCTTTCTGTAGTGTCCAGCCAGAAGCAAGGCCAGCTTTCCCTGGGCCATTGAAGGGCAGGGTTGGCCAAGCATGGCCCTCTGATTTGATCTCTCATGGGTCCTAAGGCCTCCTGAGGTGACATAGGCCATAGACATCAACATAGATCAGCTGGACAGCTGGACAACAGAATCAGATATGGCCCTCAGCAGTAGCTTAGTCCTGGATGACATTCTGGCTCTGGGTGGAAAGCACTACCCACTCCGGTTTGGATGGATCTGGCAGCAGCATGATCCCTGGACACTACCAAGGCCTCAGGTCAAGGCCCCAATGCTGGGCTTTTATGACCTTTCATGACAATTTGGGACTTTGACTTCAGCACAGATTCCAGTGGCTATAGCTGTGGACCCAGACATGGTCTTCAGCAGCTGTTGGGTCTGGATGTCACAATTACCCAAGGTTGCAATGTAGGCCATTCAGGCATGGGTGTTGCATTTTAAAAACTGCAGGGAGGTGTCACACCATACAACAGGGCCACTGTGGGAGGTTTTTTGAGAGGAGGGGCAAGAAGTGGCAGAGAAGGGGTCAGAGACTGCTTGCTGGGCGTGAGAGTGAAGGAAGAGAAAAAGAAAGGGAAGTGGGCAAGTCCTGCCTTTTTTTTTCGAGACAGGGTTTCTCTGTGTAGCTTTGGCGCCTTTCCTGGCACTCACTCGGTAGCCGAGGCTGGCCTCGAACTCACAGCGATCCACCTGCCTCTGCCTCCCAAGTGCTGGGATTAAAGGCGTGCACCACCACTGCCTGGCAGTCCTGCCTTTTATAAGGAAACTTAATGAATGGACACAGTGGGTGCTCTTAGTGGCTGNAGCTGAAGATATATCCTGTTATAACCCTAAGGACAAGCCAGTACAGATGCCTAAATACTAGCATTCCTCTGTTTTGTTTATTATAAAAAGTCGAGGAGTTACAAAGGGGTAGTAGGTGAAGAGAGGATGAGGTCACCATGTCCTCAAGACTGCTTCCTGCTGACCTGGGGGTGTCAATCATATTTCTGGGACCTGAGAAAACTATGGTGCTGGCCATGTCCTGGGGTAGCTGCCCTGTCTCACTTCATTGTGCAGGCTCTGTGGAACCATCCAGCACCTCTTGGACCTGGCAAGATGTTGTTTGAGGTGGATGCAAGTTGACTCCCTGGAGCTCACAAGAAGTTATGATGAGGTTACATGTTTTTCTAAACAATAATTATATCCATATATACAGAGTTGAATCCAAGTTGCACACACACACACGCAGAATTAAACCCAGCTTACTTTACACATATAGGTGTGGTTGATATATTGTACATCCTAATAAAGCTTTCCTGGGTTCAGAGAACAGAACAGCCACTAGNTTAGACATAGAGGCCAGAAAATGGTGGCACACATGCCTTTAATCCCAGCACTTGAGATCCCATGTCTTTGCTTGGGAAGAACAAATGCCTTTCATCCCAGGAAGTGATGTCATGAAGCAGAAAGGTATATAAGGTGTGAGGACCAGAAACTAGAGGCTTTTAAGCTTTGAGCTTTTTAGCAGCAGTTCAGCTGAGATCCATTTGGGTGAAGACTCAGAGGCTTTCAGTCTGAGGAACCAACATCAACTGAGGAGTTGTCAAGGTGAGGTTGGCGGTGGCTTGTTCTGCTTCTCTGATCTTTCAGAATTTACCCTAATACCTGGCTGGTGTTTCAATTAATAAGACAGTTTAAGATTCCTCTTACATATAAGTTTAAATCCAAATCTCTTTCTCTCTCTCTCTCTCTCTCTCTCTCTCTCTCATACACACATACACACACACACACACACACACACACACACACACACATATATAAAACAGGAGTTGAATACGTTAAAAGAAAGAAAACCAGTGTGTGCTGAGGCAGATAAAACTGCTTTCTCCATCTTTGACTTGTCTCACACATTGCAGCAAACAGACAGGACATTTAGAGAGAGAGAGAGAGAAGAGTAGACAGAAACAAGCAGATCCTGGAGGAAAGAAAAAGAAAGAAAGAGGAGAATTCTTTCTCAGTTCCCCGACTGCCAGATCTAAGGAAGACTGAGGCCAGTCTCACATCCAGGGGAATGGTCAGAGGTGGGTAGCCCCACCAGAGACCCAGTTGTTGGTATTGAATGGAAGGCAAAGCTGTTGGTGAATGAGAAAGCAGATTTGTTGCAGGTGGAAGAGAGCAGATCCATTGCAGGTGGAGCAGGCAGATAAGGTCCTGGCACGAAGTGGGTTCCTTTGGCGGGCCCTGCCAAATATGCCACTAAGCAAATATGCCACAGAGTTAGTGCAAGAGGTTTATTGGGAAGGGATTTATTGCGGGAAGAGTGAAAGAGTGAGAAGCTGCATTGGAGGTGGAGACTTGAGAGAGGCAGGCAGACAAGAGGAAGAGAAGCACGACAGAAAGGAAGAGGCGAGAGAGGGAATTAGAGGCAAGGAGAGGAATAAGAGGCAAAAGATGAGGCAAAGAGAATGAGCTATGCCTGGCAGGTACTTTTTTATTTAATAAATTTATTTATTTATTTTACATACAACCACAGATCCCCCTCTCATCCATCTTCCCACTCCCTCAGACCCCCCTCCCCTTCTCCAAAAGGGTAGGGGTTCCCATTTAAAGGGTGCACAGGCCGTGGAAAAGGACCTGGGGACAGATGATGTAACTGCTTTGGCAGAGGCTGGGCAGGGGAAATGCAGCTTAACAGGGAGGCACAACAGCAGGCTTTGTAGCTAGCAGGAGGCCAGTAGAGCAGAAAAAAAGAAAAGAGAGAAGGGCTTAGACAAAGCTTGAAAACAGGGTACCCCCTTCAATCTATGGGATCGCTGGCAGAAGTTGCAAAGGCCCTGTGAAATACCGGGATATGGGGTGCTGTTAAGCAGCCGTTTGAATTGATATCTAAGGGCTATTGGGGCAAAGGCGGATAAGTTTAGCCCTTAAATTAGGTGGTAGGTATGGTGGTAGATACATTTCCGTGAGTGAGACAGAGAAGATCCAAGGCCCGGAATCTCTAGCATCCCAGAAATCCAGAGAGCACTAAAGAGGAGGCACAGGCTGCTCAGTGAATCCACATCCAAAAAAGCAGGGGGNAATGGGCTAAGAGCCTAAGAGAGACACAGTTGCCTGGTATCAGTACTTTGAGATAAGCCAAGAAGGGAAGGACTGTGATCGAGAAATGAAGCCTCACTCATGGGAAATGGCCACCAGTGAAGAAGCGGCTTGGGGGTGGTGCTTACCAATCATCAGTGTTGGATAGAGAGTCCTAGCGATCTGTTAGGTGGGACAGTAGGGCTATCGTAGTCAGACCAGATTCCAGGGTCCCAGCACATCTCAGACTGCCAGGAGAGCCTGTCTGAGTCACGGCACCAAATGTTGTATTTTAAATTATAGAGGGAAGGAGTCACATAATACAACAGGGCCCACATGGGAGGTTTAATGAGGAAAGGGGATAGAGGGGGAAGAGAAGATGGCAGAGAATGGTCTCTGGGGAGGAGAGCCAAGGGGAAAAAAAGAGAAAGAGGTGGGAGGTAGGCAAGGCCTGCCTTTTATAAGGAAAAGTATCAAATTTGCACAGGGGGTGCTCTCAGTGACTGCAGCTGAGGATATATCTTGTCAGGACCCTAAGGGCAGGCCAGTACAGATNCCCAAATGCTAACAATGGGCTNTAGTGGCAGTGTGACCCTCAGACATCAATATGACCCCAGACCTTGGGCATCGGCATAACCTTCAATGGTAACAGAAGCCTCAGACTTCAGCACAGACATGGCCCTCAGCTTCAACTCTGGTCCAGATGTCACCATGACATTAGGTAGCAAGCACAGGCCACATAGATCTGCATGCATCATGGCCCTCAGACACCAACCTGCACTCAGNTGGCTGACCTGACCCTGGGCATTCTCATGGCACTTGGTGGCAACAGGAACCACATACATCAATCCAAACCCTGGCCACTATAGGGCCATGGACCCAGACATGGACCTAGACAGCAGCCTGGGCCAGGATGACACCATAGTATAGCACAAATCCTAATTGGTCTTATTAATAAAAACCTGGAATCAGGTACCAGGGTGAAAGCGGAAAGATCAGAGAAGCAGAGCCCTCAGCCACCAGTTCTTACCTCTAATGCTCAGACTGAAATGCCATGAGCTCCTCTCTCCTCCTGCCTTATATTCCTCTCTCCACCCAGCCATAACCCTTCCTGTCTCCTGTCTTCCTAGCCCTGGGATTAAAGATCCCAGGTACTTTTTTGAACCACCACTACCTGGTTCTGTTTCTCTTTTAGACTGGATCAATCTTGTGCAGCCCAGGGTGGCCTTGAATTCAGAGATCCCTCTGTCTCTGCCCCCTGAGTGCTGAGATTAAAGGTGTGTGCCACCACTGCCTGACCTCTATGGCTAACCAGTATCTTTGCTCTGCACTCTGATCTTCAGGCAAGCTTTATTTGTTAGATCACAAACAAAAAATCAACACACCATGGTCCTGGATGGCAACATAGGCCACCCAGATCTGTATGGCCTTGCTGTGGCATGGACTCAATAATACACACACACACACACACACACACACACACACACACACACACACACATATGCTCATAGGACTGTATATCTGTGTATATATATGTATGCATAGTTCAAGTATCATTATATATGTATGTATATATAAATCTTCTGCCTTCTTGTCTATAATCTCTGCTTCCTGACTGCCATGATGGGAGTGGCTCTTCTTTGCCAAGTCTTTACCTCTGTGATAGGCTGACTCATTTGAAACCATGAGCCAAAATAATCCTTTACTCCTTTATATTATTTCTGCCAGTTATTTTCCTGACAGTGACAGGAGAAAGGCCCAAATGAAGGTGCTTTACTATAGCATCCATCCTTCAAGTATGGATTCAGAACTCAGGCTAATATCAAGATATGCCTTCCCATGTGACAAAATGAAGCAGAAATGTAGATGATAAGGAAAACTGAGACTCATTCTTGCACATTTGGTTCTGAATGTGACTTCTACTAAATTCTACTCACAGCCTGTTGTCTAGAANTTGCCAGCTAGCCATTCTTAAAAGCAAAGCCAACATTCAGGGATGAATATTTGAAATATTTGGTGAATGTTACTGCTTCTCTCACATCAGGACAAGGCTAAATTGAATCTGTCTTCACTTTCTTCCTTCTGGAATTATTAATGTCCTTGATTGAGATTTTCTATAGCAGAACTCTTTAAGAACCTTTGGAAGAGAAAAAAATATCAACTTAAAAAGAAAAAAATATAGAGATCTACTGAATATTTTCTAGGTACAAGGAACAGGACAAGGGTTTCATGTATATTATCTCACTGCATCCCTGAGCATCCTTATGAGAGAGTGCCAGTAGAACTTCCTACTGTTATAGATAAGGAAACTCAGTGTCCTGGGTTGCAAAATTACTTGCTGAATTTATATAAATAAGAAAGAGAGCTTTAACAGACATGTATGACTCAAGAAATATTACTTACTACAGTGAGGTATAAGACCTTGGATCCACCCTGTTGAAAAGATGTGACCTCAGGTCAATAATTTAACCATCCCTGTTTTAATTACTTTCTAAAAGAGGAAATAATGCACTAACAAAGGAGTGTTCATAATTATTAAATGTAGGTAGTATTGAAGATAATATGCAATAGAAGATGAGAATTAAATCCGTATAAAATGTACTTCCCAGAGTCTAGCAAAATATAGCAGAGAATTATTAAATGTCATTTATTAATACATTATTAATGTGTAACTTTTTATTATGTATCTTCAATAGTATAAATATGTACTATTTTTTAGATCAAATATATTGTGTTTAGAATGTATTTCTACAGTGAATAATGAGGGCATCTAATAAAATGAATCTCAGCATTTCCCAGAGGACCTATCAACAGCACAAGCTACCTCCCCCTCAGCAAGAACTGGGCAATTTGTGATCATATTAGCATGGCATAGGTTATTTTTACAGTCCTCTTTTCAAAGTTTTCTATCTGAAGTAATTTCTTCTGCATGTGTATAAAATTATAATTATTGTCTTTTACAAGATGGCCTGAGAGAAAAGGGACACTTTTNAAGAGTTGGACTGTGAAATTGCCATTATCCTGGACTTGACCCTGGAATCATTATTCTTCCAATTAGACAAGTTTCACACATGACTACAGTGACAATGATGTGTAAATATTTTTCTTTTATCTGAAGCATCTAAAAAAGTGCTTTTGAAGGAGTTCCACATTGAAGAAAATGTAACTCTAAGATCTTAGCAAGGCAAAATTGGCAGCTTAGTTTTTGCAAATTATGTGTTTACATATATCATAAAATATACTAATTATATATGCATATATACATATATGTATTACAGATACATATTAATTATACAAACTTGAAAGACTAGTCTTTTTAATCTTCAACTAAGCCCTTTTTCTGAGAAAAATAACTTATTTTTTAACGTCTAGCTTATGTGAACTTCTTCTATTTATGAAAATGGCATTATATCCTTAACAGAGGCAATAATCTGTGTGCATATGTAATTGAAAGCATGAACATTTTGCAGGTACTAAAAAATTTGGACAATTTCATTTTATGTTCTTTATTACTCTGATATCTTTTTCTAAATAACATCTAACAGGAAGGTTTCACTGAGCTTCATATCCTGGTAAATACCCCTGATCACCTGCACAATGAGGAATTGTCTTGGGGAAAATGTTTAATCATAACCACATACAGAATTTGGCCTTTAAAAACAAAATCAACACAAGGAAGATCTTGTGTCATCTCATTCATGTTTTGCTAACTGTACATTATTCAGCTCTGCACCTACTGTAATTATTTATGTTGTGAATTGTTTTCATACTGTTAAATACAGTTTCAAGTGTGACAAGACCAATCTTTTTTATTTATCATCAACCAATCATTTTTCCTGGAGCCAACAAAAATAAATTACATTTCTGTTAAGTGTTTATTGAAGCCTCCTGGGAATCTAAACAAGGTGAATAAAGAAGCCATGGTTCACTGTGTCAAATACACAACAGAAATGGCCTTAAGCTAGAATTCCCAGGCACTGCAACCCGGAACAAGCAAAGAATATCTAATCTTCCTCCTATACTCACTTTCCCCAGATATGTCTATATCACTCTTTTTTCCATTTTTACTCCCAAATCTGAGCCCATCCTTGATATATATTTGATGAATTCCTGTTATGTCCATTGGCACCACTCTGAAGGTATTGAGTCTTATCTGGTACTTGCAGTCATGTTGAACTCATCATCCTGCATCTATCTCTCCTGGTATCCCTCTATTTTTCATCATGTAAACAGAGTGAAACTAGAGAACAAGGTCTGTTATACTCAGGCCTTAGAAAGACCATCCAGGTCTGGAATGAGTCCTCTTTGAGTTTTGATATCCAGAAAGCCTGTCACCCTCCCTGTCTACCCATCTCTGCTGCCTCATTTTGTGCAGTCCTCTCCTTTCTTACTCTGTATTGGCTTCTTTTTAATTCCGCAAAAAAGATGCATTTACTTTTACCTTAGTGGCCTATTTGCTTCCTGATGCATTTACTTTTACCTTAGTGGCCTATTTGCTTCCTTCAGGATACCAGTGGCATTCTCTTCCTTCCTTTGCATCAAATCATTCATTTGTGTGAAGTCCTTCTGACTACCGTCTTAAGACTCTCATATACACACACTCATACAGAGAGATGTAAATAGAGATGAGAGAGGCAGGGATAGAGAGTTTAGTTTCTTTCCCACTACCTACATTCTTCTCATTCTTTCTTTGCTTTTGTCAACAGTACCATCTTTTGTCTTATTGTAATTGAATTTACTTTTCCTTGGGATTTATTCCTCCTATTACTCATTCAAGAAAACAATCCTCCTATAGACAAGTATTCTCCTCTGTTTCTATTACCAATGGATTTTGAAAACCTATACTAGTAACTGAGACACCTTGACCACCCTCTGTATATTGCATGAATGAAAGAATGATTGATTGACTGACTGATTGAATGAATGAATGAATGAATACACATAAACATGTAGCTGAGAATCAAGCCCCTTCTCCAGCCATGCTCTAATCCATATACCCTGTGTCACTATCCCTTGTGAATTTATAAACATTTTCATATGGACCAGTATAGTCCTCGTGTTCTGTTTCATCTTTAATTATCTTATTTGTAAGCATCAGTTCTACTGTAGAGCACCCAAAATGAGGGTTGACTTCTAACTAGGGATTAGGTCTTTTACTGTTACTGTTCTTTTTTGGTTCATTGGTTTTGTTTTTTTCCTCTCCTTCCCCATGAATTACATGACCCTCCATTCACTGCTTTCCTTCAGTTGTATTGACAGCTCAATTGNATGCCTCAGGTCGGTTTGGATGAGCTCTTAATTGGGTATTTTTATTTGTGTGTCTTAAAACTCCAATATGTAAATAATAGCACACTAAACAATTGAGGAATATTGGATATTTCTGTTGAGACCCAGTGATATATTCAAAACTAATTAAGACAGCTTCAAATTTACTTTAAAGCTATCTATGGTAATAAAATCATGATCAGACTCATACTTTTTAAAGAATGTTCCTAGTTTAAAAGCCAAAATTTCATGACACATTAAAAAAAAACTAAGCAATTTTCTGATACTTTTTTAATATGGACTCTGATGCAATATGAATTAGCATAAAGCTATTTTATAATAGAATNAGAATTCATAGAAAGTATGCTTAGGAGGTAACCTATATTTTAAATATTTGCACAGCTAAATCTAAACTTTTCTTCCCCTGTGAGGTCTTCTATATTTAATAACTTAGCAGTTTTCTGCAGTACCTGATCTGACAGACTTAACCCTAGAACAGAGGCAATCTCATAANAATTAAAGGCCAAGAGTTCTCTGCTCTCCAACCATGCGATGCATCCCTCAGGCACCTATGGCATTTTGTGTTTATTTTCATAACCTGTAAGATACAGGAAAACATACTTAATCAAGAAAATTAGTAAAGTATAAAAATGGTACTATTCATTTAACAGCAGTACTTGGATAGTGTCCAATGCAAAGTTAGAGTTGCATAAAATCTTTTTATCTACTTGATTGTAACTAATAAAGTTATGAAATATCAATTGGTATACTAATTAGAACCTAAAATTCTATTGAATTGCTCTAAAATTAGTCAGANAATATTTTTAGTTATGCTGAAAGAGTTTAAATTTCTGTCAGTCCCTCTATCAAATTAACATTTTAGTCAAATCTATAGTAAAACTTGGCTGAAAAATCCCTAGCTTCCCAGTGCATATGAGTTGTTTACTTTATGTTAAGGAAAATGGTGTTTTTTCATGGGTGTCTGGGAGTGTGTGTGAATTGGNAGTGTGTGGACATAAAGAAGTCCAAAAAGGATCACTTTCTGTCTTATTGCTTGAAACTGAGTCTCTCCCTGAACACAAACTTCATCATTTCAGTTACGCTGATTGGCATAGCTAGTTCCTGGGAACTGTCTGCCTTTGCCCTGTATCCAGGC
>LZPO01035495.1:37909-55650 GCA_001675575.1 Neotoma lepida | reverse complement strand
GGCCAGCAGGGACTGCAGGTAAACTCCACATAAGCTGCTGAAATATCCCCAGAAGAAACCCAAATATGAGAACTTCAACAAAAGCAGGAAAATTGTTTATACAGAATGCTTGTGTGTGTGTGTGTGTGTGTGTGTGTGTGTGTGTGTGTGTGTGTGTGTGTGTGGCTGTGTTTGATTCTAACGAATAAGAGAGTGAGGAAAACCTGCACAAACTCCCCAGAGGCTAGAGCATGAATCAAGGGAGGCCATCAGTTAGGGACCCATCCCTGTTCTAAAAGGTGGCAGTGCGGTTAAATAATAGCAGTTGTTAGATAGAATGAAAGTGTGCATAAATTATTATAAAAATATACTAAATTTTAAGAAATATAACAATAATCTGCTGTATAACATGTGAGGTGGAGTATTACAGCTGTTTTCAGTTGTGCTTAGTGGAGGTCAATAAATTATCTGAGTGTCAAATACATATTTTGTATACATGAAATCATTAACCACTTGGAGTAGAAAACCTAATGAGAGAAAAAAAAGAAATAGGCATCTCATTCTCTTCAATGATCTGACTCTAAATGGAGATCGGAATGTCTCTAGAAGAATAAGAGTAACAGAAAATAAACTTGTGCTGTCATTTGTTTTTTAAAATATGATAAGATTGTAATAGCATCAAATAACCATTAAAAAGAGTAACTCTAACACCAGAATTATCCATATTGCAGTGCAGCCAATTTATCTTTTAGAAGATATGGGAAGGGGATCTAGACTAGGAGGCTGAAGTACAGGCAGGTTTCCACAGAAGTCACGGCCAATTCTACATGAGCCTTACAGAGTTACAATGACCCTTTCAAACTGTAGCAATTTACAGGACACACCTAAGCTTTGCCTCACGAATTAGCTATTGGATGTGGGATGTGCCTAAGAAAATGGGATAATAGAGTGATGGAGTGTCTGTCAACTAAGAGAGTTTTCAGAGAAGTACTTATCTATGAGCAATCACTATCCAGAAGTGGGGAGATGTCTATAATAAAGAAACCACCTGGCTTGATACCACTGTTGGCAGCAAACATCTGGATGAATCTTTAGTACTAGTAATTGTAATGTCCCATACCTTGCCTGCTTAGAGATAGTTCCCTTGAGTATTTCAAAAGCCTGTTTTCTCACCTAACCTCTCAAAATTCATCTGAGAAACTCAGGTATAAAGCTGGCAAACTAAAGGCACATTGTAGGCACAAAGCAGTCTAGAAAATGAATTGTACTAGCAAAGGGGTAGAGATTCTGAAAGACATGATAGTGGAACTAATATCTGTAAAGTTTGTATGCCAGGGAGAAGTAAAGAAATCTGTTTACACTTGTTCTTAGATCAGGTTTCAAAGGTACAGCAGGCAAACTACAGAAGGGAAGGTAGAAATAAAATTGATTAAGCCCATGCGGTCTGCCTATGTTCCACCTAAATAATACAGAAGTTCCAGAGTAAGGCATAATGGTAATTCATAATTTCACAGCTCACATGATAGATGTGACAGTTAACTGAATAAAAAACCAGGAAGACAGAGGAATTGATTTTATTATCTTTTCAAAACTCCATGGTGCAACTCCAGAAAGAGCAGAATTTCTTCTTTTATTTTTTTAAAAATAATTTTTCTCACGTACTATATCCTGATTACTGTTTCCCCTCCCTCTATTTCTCTCAGTTCCTCCTCCTACCCCTCCCATCCAGATCCACCCCTTTCTGTCTCTCATTAGAAAAGAACAGGTTTCTAAGAGACAGTAATAAAATTTAACAAAGTAAAATATAATAAGATAAAATAAAAACTTATCACTTCTGAGTTGGATAAGACAAACTAACAGAAGGAAAAGAGCCCAAGAGAAGGAATAAGAATCAGAGATCAACTTGTTTGTCAGCTCAGACATCCCATAAAAACACTAAACTGGAAGCTTTAATACATAAAAGAGGGTCTGGTGCAGACCCCATGCAGAGACCCCATGCAGACCCCATGCAGAGACCCCACGCAGACCCCATGCAGAGACCCCATGCAGAGACCCCCATGCAGAGACCCCCATGCAGAGAACCCCATGCAGAGACCCCCATGCAGAGACCCCCATGAAGGCCCTGTGCTTTCTGCTTCAGTCTCTGGGAATTCATATTAACTACGATCATGCTGACTGAGAGGGTCTTGTTTTCTTGATGTCTTCCATCTCCTCTGATCCTTACAGCCAAGATCAAGGTGTCAGTATCATTGAATTCTTCTAAGTTCCCTCTCTTTAATTCTCATGGTCTTTTCTCCACACGTGTCTGTCAAAGTTTCCCTTCTACTTAGAAACAGCTATGGTATAAGATGTCTATCTTAATGACATAATTTTGATTATCACTTTGATGATTCTATCTTTATAAATAAATTTTGAGTTAATAAGTGTTAAGATTTTGATATGTGAAGTGTGGTGGCTAAAACACAACAGGAAAAGAATCCAAGTATGTTCTACGTGATAAGAACAATATTTTTCTATTCTTATACAAGCCTTCCTATTATTTTGCTCTAACAGTAGCTCTAAACTGAAAGGGTTAATTTCAATTTTTCCCCAAGATAATGGAATAATGAATCAGCTGCACACATGTGAGATGGACTTTCTCCCTGCATAGTTTTTTGCTTCTTTAGCAAAGAGGAAAGCCTCAAAAGCCGACCTCATTCTGCATTTTTTACCGCAATCAAAGAGGAATGCTCAGAGTGGAACAGATGAATCGATGCCTAACGATGCTGTCCTGTTTACTGCATTGCTTTAAGCCTGCTCTTCCTCTAGCAGCAGCTATGGTTACACTTTTCATATTTTCTGAAAGTCATTGGGCAGAGCAATTTAAATGCCTAGATTCTCTTCAGTGTATCCATCTAAATGATAACTAATAAGATTTTCATACATCAGATGACTCAAACTACTACAGATATAAAACCTAAACCCAAATAGTAAGAATAAATGCAAAATGTAATTTCAATTTCAGTAATTGCTTGTTAACTATGTAATTACAAAATAACCACATGCACAGTGTATTTGCAAAACTATCTCTACTATTTTAGTAAAACAACACTCTGTTCCAAAACATAATTGCTAAGTGAAGAATAGATATAATAGACGCTCTATCCCTTCCAGAGCTATGATGAGCCTATCATCTTGGTAATGACATAGAATAAGCCTGATCTACATTATTATTTCAGTGCATACAGAATGCAACCTTGAGCAGCTTAATAAAAGATTTTTTTTAAATCTTAATGTTTAGTAGAAATTTTCACATGTGAACCCAAGTAGAGATGACAGCTTAAGGATCCTCCATATACCCATCACCCCACACCAGCTATTCTATCAGTACAGGTACTTTTTATGCCAAATTCTACCAAAACCTCTGGCTACCTATGGTGAATTTCAAGTACCAAGCATTTTAGAAAAAAATATGTGTGTCTCTCTAAAATATACTTTTTAATAAATATCCCATGCTAACATTGTCACAAAGGAATAACTTTCTAAAGAAATATACTCAATAGCATCTATTCAGTTCATATTTCAGATTGTTATATATTACATATGTCTATAGTTGAAATATTCTTGTTGATAGCATAAGTATAAGGAATATATTTATTTTTGAAAATTCAAACATGATTTATGCACTACAACTTGATGGCATGCTGCTTGACTCTCTTTTACTAGAGACACCACTTTCTGTTTTATTCCTATCTCTTTTGTCTCGTCCTTTGCAATTAGATTTTTTGAGATTTTTGTACAGTGTGTTTTTTAATCATATTAACCTGCTCTCTGGACTCCTTCCAGATCCACCCCCTATCACTACTCATCCAGTTTGGTGTCTAATAGTTTTTTTCAAAAGCCATCAAGTCCTATTTTTCTGCCTGTATTGTCCAGGATGTGTAGCCTTCAACTGTATCCTGGTCAATTTATCAGAGGTCATACCCTTAAGGAAAACTTAGTCTTCCTCTCCCAGTAGGCACCAAATATGAGTAGCTCCTCTGCCATTGGTGGAATTTCATGCCCAACTGTCCCCTCCATGCTGTGATTTGACCAACTTGAGCTTGCACAGGTCTTGAGTTCATATGTACAACTGTCCCACTGTGTCTGAAAAACATGGCTCCCTTTTCGTCATCTATCATCAGTTCTGGCTCTTAAAATATTTCTACCCCATCTTCTTTAATTATCCCCAAGCCTTGAGAGAAGAGAGTGTGCTATAGATGTCCATTTTGGGATGAGCATTCTGTGGTCTCTTATTCTCTGCACTTTTACCAATTCCAGATCTCTATGTTAATCACCATCTACTGCACAAAACTTTTCTGGTGAGTGTTGAGAGATGCATTAATCTGTTCATGTTAGTGCTGGTGATGAGAACAAGTCAGATAATGCAGAATGACCTCACAAAGACACCTTTACTTTGCTCACTGTCATTAAGGACACAAAAGCTGATGTCTAAGCTACTTATTTTTATGACTATTTTTCCTAGAATGGCAACAGTCAACAGAAGATGGCAGAAAAGTGAAAGCCATGGCCACAGGAGAAATAGCACCTCTGAGAATGAACAAGTTAACACTGGACAAGTTTAGTTACTTCTGAATCTCAACAGGTCTGCAAAAATCACACATAACTACAGCATAGTTTAGTAACTTAAAACAAATGCTTTAAGTTGTGAAAACTAAAAATTACAAACATACAACAAGGTGAGATCTGTTGGACAGAGAGGATATTGCAATAAATATGTGAAACTTGTTATTGTCAGAAAATATTGAAGAGAAGATGCTTAAACTCAGTAACATACTCAGAAAGGAATGAAGGAAATAATGTGATTTAAATCTTTGAAGTGGGTTGTCATTTTTTTGTGATTCACAATTCTCTTTCTGTACAGATTTGAAAGTTTCATTAATTTCCCTCCTCTTTACAATGTTTATCAAACTGTTTATCTCAGAGACTTTAAAAATATCAAAAGAGAGAAATTAGTAAGATAAACTAGAAACAAAGTGCTTGGTAACTGTCAACGTTACCAAAATTTTCCAAATAGTTAAAGGGAAGATATTATTACCAATGAAATACCCAAAGCTTGTTTCTACTTTGATCTATTTTAGGGTGTATGTGACAGTATGGTATTGCACTGACTGTATATAGTCACAAGAAACCACATATTTGACATAATTCAGTTGAATATTCTCTGAAATATTTTCTTTATAGCTATTTTACAATTTAATTGAATTTTGTTCTGTGTTTTGTATGAAAAATGAGTGTGACACAGTTAGAAAGGAGAGTACTTAGGGAGTCAAGCTCTGTTGGTAATGGTTTATTTTCTCAGCTGGAGGTAAATACACAATTGCCCATTGAATTATTCTCCATAGTTGTTTCAATATCTAAGCACTTTATCCTAGTTTTAAAATTATAATTCAATCGTAGTTAGCCAGCACTGGTGATTGTCAAGTCTAACAAATGTGTGGGAAATTCAGTGTTAAGTTTCAGCTAGTGCAAGACTCTGTATGTGAAAGAATCGTGAATGATAAGGGATATTGTGACTGAGAGTACAAATACCTTCACTTCCTGTTTCTCTACTCTTTATCTATTTAATACCTGAATTTTTCTATATACACGAAAGCTTCTCATCTTTTAAGGATATTAAATTTCCTTCTTTATTATTAATGTTATTTTGGTTAAAATAACCCAGGGGCTGAACTGAATAATATAGAGCACAGTGAATGTAGGGAACGATCTGGCTTGATTAGCCAGGGAAGGTTCCTTAGATGCCATTTGTGGGTTAAGGGACGACTCATCCTTCAGCCACAGCTGTCGGACCAACTGAGGCTTGGGAGGGCTCTGAGACCCCAGTACCCACCCAAAGTCACCCAACTATATATTAGGGAATCAGTGGAGAATGGGGTTCTACACCCAATCTACTCAGCTCTTGTCTTCCTTATTCTGGTCAGTTAGCAGTCCTCATTAGTTGTTCATCCCCACTCTTGCATATCCTATCATCTTTCTTTTAGCTATCCCAGAGATAAAGTTTACAGAGGCTCGATGTCTCAATCTCTTGAGAGAAGAGACTATTCTACATTATTTGAAGTTATTTGAGGGCTTACATTTACCTAATATTTTCAGTTTACTTTTAGCCCAAAGTCCCACATCTCTTAAGAAAACTCGCCATCACTTTTTTCTTTGCTTCTATCATTCCTTGTTTTATGTACATTCCCTTGTGATATTTCCTACAAAGCAATCTAATGCTAATCACTAACCCCACTGTGGTTTCTTTCTCCTTTCTCTTATTTTGTCTCTCATACAAACAGCAGCTAACATACTGGTATGTACAGTACAATTAGTGTCATTTTACTCCCCAAACCAAATGTTATCTAAGAAATGACTGGTTTGTAGCAAACTGGATTCTGTTCTCATAGTGGATTATTGCTGGAAAATGACTATAATTGCTGACAGTATTCAATGTGTGGTGGAGGTCTGGGATAGAGGCTGGTAAGCTGTTGAACAACAGTCTAAATGAGAGAAGTATCACATTAACTCTACTACAACATAGTCATTCTTGACTACCATAAACACTCCTCACTAAAACTTATACAGTAACATGAATTCAAATACATACACACACACACACACACACACACACACATTATGGAACATATGAGTTGGTCAGAAGACAAGTTGTGTATGTCTGTTCTCTCCTTCCTACATGTTGGTTTCCAAGAATGGAACTTAATCCTTCAGGTTTGACTCCAAGTACCTTTACCTGCTGAGCCATTTTGCTGGCTCCTGGAATTTTTTTTTAACATAAAAAAAGTTGAAAGCTAAACTACAGCTAAGGGAAAAGTTCTTGCATTTACTAATGTCATTGAATTTTTCTTTGCTGAAGGCTATCTGGTGTACATTAATGAAGGAAGCCTTTTTAAGTAAAAGGAAAGAATTTTCTGAGATTTCTCCATCCTTTATAGTTAAGGATCTTGGAGATCATGATTCAATCTTTCTCTTCTGGCTTCTTCCATTTAGATATTTGTTTATTAATTCATAGATATTTTCATTGTTAAAGTATTTTAGAGAGATTTTTATAAAAATAAGTTCTTTTACAATCAGATAATTATTTTGTTTTAAGAACATTTGTTAATTTATTTGCCATTTAAACAAATTTAATATTTCGATATCAGAATTCCATTTTTATTTTCTGTTCTAATATTCATCCCACATACATTGAATAATAACCATTTTTAACGAACATTCCTAGCAGAAGATGTAGGCAGTCTGTACAATCCATCTATCTGACCACAGTGATAGACTCAAAGATGGTCACATGCTCTAAGGTAAGCCAATCAAAACCATTAATTGGAGACAGACTTTTGAGTTTGCAGTTACAAAACAGCAAAGATCCTGATACAATGATGAAAGGCTCTGAAAACATAACACAAGAATGGGAGACAGAGGGTGAGAAAAAGAACAACTGCTCAAGCAACAGGAAACTAGCAGAGTTCATTGTTCCCGAAATCAATTTTGTTTGAATTTGCTGAATCATCAGTAAGTGGATCCTGTAAGTGGATCATCAGTAAGTGGAATACCAACATGATCTGAACAAGAACAAGAACACAGAGACATGGCAAAGTGGACTGGGAAAGCCCAGGTGCCCTCAACACAAAGAACTAGCAATAACTGACAAATGTTGAGAGTGGGATAAGTGTCTTCTTCAGGGAAGGGCACACCAACTGGTTACACAATGTGAAATGGTTAGTGCTAAAACTATACACAAGTAACATTATACAGACTGAGCTTGCTGTATTAAAAATATTTGTATATGCATATATATGTATATATGTGTATGTAAGAAAATTAATGAAACATGATAGATTTGAAAGAAAGCAAGTAGGGTTTGGTGGGAAGAAAGATGTAATTATATTATAATTTCAAAATAAAAAAAGTAAAACACTTCTGGATGTTTGAACTTGGCATTTTAGTTTTTATGTATTTTACTGATAAGGCTCAAAGATCAGCAGGTAAATTTATGTCATATAGTCATAAGCCAAAGTCTTAAAAATTCAGTATATTCCATTTCTATTCTCATTTTTGGGGAAAATGACACCCCCCTTTTTTTCTGGTTCCTTTCATATAAACAAATTCCATGGGGTCAGCTTTCTATCTGAGAGCTTCTGATGAATGACATCCTTAGAAACAAGGCTTGACACATTTCCTTGTTTGTTTGAAATCAACTGAGAAGAAAAAGTTAAAAAAAAAACACTTTGGGGATTAATAGGGGAATCAGTTGGATTTATTACAGGAAAAAAAATTATTTCCTATCTATAAATAATTCGCTTCCTGACTAGGTTTCCAAGCCAAGTGATCCATTTGTGATTCAAGAAGTATAAAACAAGAGTGGTGATTGAGAGCTTAATATAGACACAGTCTCTAGCCTGCACTCATTAGTTCTCTATGGATTTTTGCCATAGATTGATGCACAGCTGCAAATGTGTTCACAGTAATCCTCAACTCTGCTGTGTTGAGATAGACTTTGGGGTAGAATCATTGTGTCTACCAGTAGTAATGAGAGTATTACATGTTTCAGCTCTAATAGTTTATCACTTCATATTGATAGATAAACATAGTGAAAATGATAGCTTAAGATTACAAGGAAGCCCACGGGGAAATAATCTTTGACAGTAAGGTAAATCTGTATATCATTGGGTCAAAATTCAGTAAAGGAATTGGGGCCTTGGGCATTGATGGTACCTGAAACAATGCCTGTGAATGGAAGGAAACTATTTCCAATCAAACCAGGGCGGGACGAACACTGCAAACAAGATATGTTTGGAATCCTGTGATCATATTAGACAGTCGTGATTAACGCAAACCCCAATAACAATAGGCTGTCAGGTAGTCAAAGGGCTTTGCAATTCATCCTGTGGAAAGATTTCCAATTTTAGACCACTAGTGGTAGCTCCTGATGAGAAAAGCTATCCTGCATTCCTGCATTGTTCTGCTACTGGAAAAGCTAATTAGTACATAGGTGAAAACACATTTCGTATGATTAGCTGCTTCCAACCAGCAAAATGCAATAGAATGTTGTCCTTTTGTGTAGAAATGATAGGATTAAATTCAATTTCAGTTTGAAAATTACCTGCAGTGACTATAGAGAAAATCAGTAATTTTGCCTCATTAATTAATAGTCAAATGTAATTTTTTCTCATACAGACCATAGTAGGTATAATAAATGATAGCTAGATGCAACAATGTATAAAAGTATTTGAAATGGAGAGTGAATGGTGATCTAGACTTAAAAATAATATTAAATCAGGAGGTAAATTGAGAGCAACTAAGATTTGTTTCATAATTGGAAGCAACATGTTTGTGTCTATTGTCCAACCTGAAAATGCAGTCTAGAAATGAATATTTCTAGTCATCTAAGGAGCCAAGTGAGTTACACAAGCATAGAAATAATGAGAAGTAGTCAGTGTTTAGAGGTCAGGTGGCACTCAAGTTTAAGAACTGGATTACTTTGCACTAGGTAGATAATTTGTTGGAAATTTCTACATAATTATTGAGGAGTCTCCATAAGATCAAATTTAAAAATAAAGGGGACATTATAGACCTATACACAATGTAGAAAATATCAACACTTAAAACAGTCAGAATTGGGATAAAGCATTTAATATGCCAAGTACTCTTAGACACAACACTAAAACAAACAAACAAACAAGATCCAACAGTTCTTAGATCTTGCAGTGGTTAGGGAGTAGAATAAGTTGCATGTCTTTCACACCTGGCTCAAAGTACTTATGACATCTCAGAAGCTTTGTCATTTTCTCCATATATTTGTCATTGAGGACATAAAAGTCCATTTTTTTTTTATTCTAGTGGAAGTGGCTTTAAACTTGGGCCCACACTCTGAGTAATATGAAACATACTAAATAATCCAAGGAAAATCATATCCCATTTTTGGAAGCTACTTTAGTTATATCAAAAGCCTATTGCTCAACATGTACCCATTAACTCTCCAGGAACACTTGAGATGACTAAGGCTGACCTTTTACTTATTTTTTTTTTAAGATTTTTAAAATATGGATCATTTTGTAATTTTCTATTCCTTTAGTCTTTATTTGGATTTTGTGAATTTGGTGTCCTGTGTCTCTCCTCAGCAGGGCTCTGAATCATTTGTCTCTGCTAGCTGGTCACTATCAACTCCCCATTCTCCAGCTTCTATACTCAGCTACATTATTGGTGCAAGCATAGGGCAGTGATTTGTGTAGAGCTCTTGCCTGGCAGTCTCAGAGCTTCGCTCTTCCAAAAGTCAAGGGTTTCCCTTCCAATGTAACATTAAGTGATTTTTATATTGACAATTGTCTGCCTACAGTTAATCAATTTATTTTATTATCAAAGTCTGTCTTTTTTTACAAATAATAAAAGTTTGTAAATATTGTTTAAATGGAAAATGCAAGTAATAAATTGTAGTAACTTATTTGGCTAGGCTACAAAAAAGCAATTATCTTATAATATTTGTTTACAATCAGGGTTATAATACTGAGGTGAATTTCAGTGCTGTGAAGTAAGGGATTTCTTTTAAAGAAAAATAATATATTCCATGGGAGGAACAATTTCTAAGAATGCGTTTGTGCTCTCCACGTCATTATTTTCAAAATGTTNACATTTACCAGGTTTTCATCTTTTTTTTACTTTCCTTCTTCCTGGAAGCACATTGTTCAAGCATCAGATGATTTCAGTGGCTTTGATGAGGAGAGAAGCTTGTGGCTCACTGCCCTCTCATGAATAGTAGAACCTCACCCTTCAACCCCTGGGGTCAGGGAAAGGATTATGAATCCTTGCCCAATGAAATAATGTGGAAATGTTTCCCAGATGTGAATTTAAGAAGTTGGTCACTTTCCACCTCCTGTGTTTTGAACATTCTTGGAAACAGTGCTAGACTATGTAGGAGAACCAAGCAGACCAATCAAGACAAAGTGATATATCTTGTGTCATTTTTGTTGCATTTTATTCAAGATTTTTTCATCTATATTTATTAGATTCTTTCATTGTACCTTTCTAATAAGATTTCATTATTATTTGGGGCATTTACAGAAACATGCAGATTAATGTATAAGTAAATATTAGAAATATTATGTAACTTAGGAACTTGCAATATACAAGTTCAATGTATAAAAGTATACAAAAATGAAAGAAATAAAATTTAACAAGAAATTATCCCATTTTTAATTGTATCAAAAATGTGTATAATAATAGGTATCTATTTTAAACTGAGTTTTGTTTCTAGTAATGTTTTAGTAATTAAACCTATATTATATAGATGTTGGTTCTCCTAAAATCTTTCTGTATATTTAATTTTATTCCAATTAAAAATTCTAGCAGTTTCATTCCTGTGTTGGCCACAAGCTAAGTCTTAAATTTAAAGATGGTCCAAATAGATACTATAAGGGCAGATCAATAAACAGAATACAATTGGTGGTGCAAAAAATACCTCATACCAGAAGAATACTTAATCAATAGCAAAAATAGAACTAAGAAATAGGTATCTGTTTTTTAAAACATGATATTAACATTTACATTATAATATTTACAAAATTTAAACTTAATTTCAAAGAGTTTTTGAAAGCCCAATAAAAATGAGCAAGATAATTTGTAAAGGTATCTTCAATATTATGGTAAAGCAGGGAACTGTCAATTAAAATCAATATGACATCAGCAACATTTCAGTAAGGAACTATATCTAAAGAGACATTGCACATATTATCAATACTCAGGTCATCCAATTTCTTTCTGTTCAGATGCAGCAGCTTCACATGGACTCTTAGCAAGCATTGATAAAAACTGCACATATGTGAGCTTTTTATTTTTATACAATTTTATTTATGGCTACAGACTGAGATAAAAATAATGTTATTGATGATAGAAAAACAGACACATGCAATGATATAATGATATATTACAAAAACTAAGTATTTATAGAAGCATTATTTGCAAAGGCCCACATTAATTCAGCAACTTGGGGGTTCTTGCAAAATTGTAAATTTAAATAACAATGTGATAAATACAATTCCATGGACAATTCTGCAGATACACTGTTTAGTAGAGAAGCCTAAGCATAGAAAATTCAGTGCTGTTTGATTCCATTCACATTTCAAAAATAAGAAAACAATACATGGCAAAGGATGCCAAATTCTTACCTTATAAGGCAACCATAAGACTAGCAAGGGAAGCAAGAGACACCCTCCAAAACACACTTTAAAGAACAGCATATCACAGTGCCTTTCAGAGTATTCAAACACTTCCATAGAAAAGGAAAACCTAACTTATTCTGTGAAGATGTCATTACGCTAATATAAAGCCCAGGAAGATTTCACAAAAAAAGAATATCACCCTGCTTGTGAATATCAAAGCCCAAAAGGAAATGAGATGTTAGCATCAAAGCCGGAAGCACATTAAAATAATAAAGTACATGATTAAACAAAACTTTACAAAGGCTTAGGTGTTTCAAAATTTGACCTAATTTCAGTCTCAACTAATAGTTACTGAATGCAAACAGATGNAAACATAAAAGCCTGTTTCTTAGGGAGATACAATATTATTTCTGCTCTGCCTAAATTAATTAATACATGTTCATCAAACTTAAACAAAAAATGTTCAGCAAATGTTATTTGAATAGACAAATTATATTTTTAAATGCTATTTTTCAGAACTATGTAAGAAAAGTTTGGAAAATTCTGAATCAGACCAGTGCTGGAAAAAGTAGAAGAATCATTTTTAGTTACAGCTGAGTCTTACAATATAGACTGAAAAATAAAAACACTGTTGCATGCTTGGCTTTGATCTTCACAGGTGTGGAATATACTCGATTCTGTGAAATCCTTTTTAGAAACTTATCAGTGTAATCACTCCTTTACAAAGTAACTGAAGCATGAAAATAACTGTTTCTATTTCTCATATTTAACAATTAGAAATATTTGTGAATAAAAAGTGTTTATATAAATCACTAAAAACAAAATAGTATAGAAGAAATCACAGAATTTTATTTAATACTCCAGATAGTAAGGTTTTTCTTGTTATTATATTAAAGAGGCACAGATAGAAAAAAAATGCTCCATTTAATCACATAGCACCCAAAATATTTGGAGAATTGAAACTCTCATCTAAGACAGTGAAGAAGTATGAGCCTTTAAAAGCAAGACTTTAAATGTAAGTAAATCTAAGACAAACAGCAGAACAGGTGCAGAGGGAAGGCACAGTGTGGAAAATGTAAGTGCAAACACAATTGTGTCAGTCATTTAAGAAAAGATGCAACTTTAAACTATAGGACGTCATTGTGTTTCATTTATGTGAGGGGCAGACACTGAACAGGTTAGTATTGTGAAAACAGGCACAATCTTATCCTCATTACAGTGAGAAGTGAAGATCTTCAAGTAGTGTAGGGAAGATTAACATTCTCCTTCTTGAGTAATTAATTAATAACCTACTTATGTGCATTATTTATTTATTTACAACACGTGTGGTTCATGATGGCTATAGGTTCAATGCGTAGCCTGATCTTGAACTCTTGGCTTTTTTCTTACCTCAGCCTCTTGAGTGATGGCATTATAAGCAATTAATTATCAAATCTGTCATGAGTATTATGACTTAAAGTCACAAGTCCACATACTCTGACTCAAATGAAAGACTAGGAATAAACTGAGAATATCAGGCATGGCTTTAATACAGGTGTTAGAGTACAATAACTTATCTGAACATCTGAAATAAATATTTTACAGAATGTAGACTTGGTGCCTATTTCAGGCGAATACTGTTTGTACTTGTCATAGCTTACATAACTCTCTGAATAGGTGTATATTTTCATAGTATTTGAAATAAGCCATGGATGTGAATAGGGTTACAGGTTCCATGCACACATTTATTTATTTATTTATTTATTTATTTATTTATTTATTTATTTATTTATTTATTTGTGAGTGTGTGGTAGTCACTAACTTTTGAGATAACGAAATAAACACAGATGAAATGTTTCTTAGACTGGAGCTTTTATCAGAAGCATCCAATACTTTGTGAAAAGACAAATGTCTGCATCATAACTGCAGAGTGTGTGACTCAGGGTGTCTAAGGGTGGATACTATGAATTTGTGCTGATGCTATCACTCCTAACATTTAGACATAAACATAAATAAAGAAATCACTTGTGTCTTTAAATATAATTTCTGTAGATTTAGTTATAGATATTAATGATATAAAAATATATGTACAGGCATAGATATACTTACAAATATGTATATAATGTCTCAAATGAGACATGTATGAATTAACATTTCTATTGATGTGATAAAACACTAGGGCCAATGCAAATTATAGCGGGAAGGGTTTATTGGGGACTTAAAGTTCTAGGGAGATAAGAGTCATGATGTCAGAGCAGAGGTAAAAGGTAACTGGAGCAGCCACTGAGAGCTGAAAACTCAGAGCTCACATTTCTAACCACAAACAGGAAACAGAGAACTAGCTAGGGATGGTGTGAGCCTTTGAAACCTCAAACTCCACCTTCAGGGATACACTTCCCTTAAGGTCATAGTTCCTGAACATCCCCAAAGAGCAGCAACAACTAGGAACTAAATATTCAAATGCCTAAGACTTATACGAACAATTTATTCAAACTAATATACCACCACACAACTATTTTCTTAAGTCTCATCATGGTTGATCTAATTAAAATTCTGGAACTTTCTATATCATTATTGAGAGTTTCCAGCAAGATGTCTTATGTCATCATAATCTTTTGTTCAATGATAAATATATGTTACTAATAATCAGAACTTAAATAATATCACATTTTCTTCCCATACTCTATGAAAACTTTTCAAAATTAAACAATTTTGTTGTTAAACTAATAGTCAATGGCTTTTCCAACTTTTCTATACTTGGATGATTAACTTTAGCTAAGTTAAGAGCTGTGGTGTCCTCTAATAATCATGCAAGAGGTCATTTAAAGTATAAGCATTGATTTTCAAACATTATTGCTGGTTTGAGATTATGATTAGCATTTTAAAATGATGATTTACCAACCTAATTCCAAGCATTAGCCCAACAGTATAATTGGTGTCCTGAAATATGAATGTTGCATTTGTCACACAGAAGGAAAATACTCTTATCCTTGAAAATAGTATTTTAAAGTTATTTCTGAACTTACAGACACTGAATGAGTTCATATGACTCCATACAATATTTTTTTTAATTTTAGTTTTCATTCGAGAATTTCATCTATGAGTACTACATTTAGATAATTTCTTAATCATTCTCCTCCCTGTAACTCCTCCATACNCCTCAATCCCTTCCAAAGTCATGGCTTCTTATTAGTGTCACATATACGTATATACACATATACATATGCTTGTATAAATAACACCTGCAGAGTCCTTTAATGTTGCTTGCATATATATGTGTTTAGGTGACTGCTTGGGACTGGCTAACTTATCAGGGAACTCGTTCCTGAAGGACACTAATTCTCCTCTTAACAGGCTGTAGGTCTTCATCTAGGGTGTGGCCTTACGAGATATATCATGGCATGTCAACTGGCACATTCACTCTTCTAATCTTATTTAGGAGACAATATTGTTGAGATGTCTTGAGTGCAACTTCCCTATCATACATAGAAGGCACCATCTCACAGCAGATATGTTAATCCTTCTTCTGTGAAGGTCCTTTTAGCCTCAGTATAGGGATTGTTTCTCTCTCATTATGCTTGCTTTATTTTATACAACGATGCCAAATTTAAGATTCTTTAAGAACCGCAGACATTACATTTTTAGATCACATTTGGTTTTCTTGCAGCTTCGACACACTCAAGACCATTCAGTATTGCCTTCTATCTATTTTACTTAGGGGTTTCTCACCATGGTATCACTAACAGCTCAGAGGAATTTAGCAATAGTTGAAAGGCTTTTTTTAAATTAACATTATAAATTTATTCAAACCAACACTGTTATCAGGTACAATTTTAAGATATTAATCAAAGTGACTTTTCCAGATACAGTTTACATTAATATTGTTTAGTACATTGGAAACAAATTCTAATGATCCACACTCAACTTTAATAGTCTCTTCATGGTTTCATCTAATTGGTTCTATGATGAAAAAATGCACTGTTTCATAGATTCATTTATTGCACATAAAACCAATACCTGGTCTTGACTTTTAGTTTTTATACCATGCAATATTTTTTTATTTCCATTTTTATAGTTCTTGTTCATTACAGAATAAACACAAAACTTACTGGTCATGGCATAGCATACTATCCTTTCCAGATTTCACTGTGACTTTATATTTCAAAATATTTTCAGTTTGATTAAAATTAAGGTCAAAATAATAAAATAAAAATTTAAAGAACATGAAATACTCCCAAATACAGTAACATATCTGCAAAAAGAGGTGCATATCATTGCTGGGACACAGAACAGAGAGAGTGAATTCTTAGTGAAAACTATAGTTTTCAGCTTCATATTGTTGTGGCATAAAGTTGTTAAATTAAATGTTTTTCAGCTATTACTAGATACACATTTTTTTTTCTCCCCGAGAAAGGGTTTCTTTGTGTAGCTTTGGCGCCTTTCCTGGAACTCACTCGGTAGCCCAGGCTGGCCTCAAACTCACAGAGATCTGCCTGCCTCTGCCTCCCGAGTGCTGGGATTAAAGGTGTGCACCACCACCACCCGGCCCAGATACACATTTTTAAACAGTGCACTATTAATAACATGAAATGATTAAAGAAAGTCTTAAATGGCTGCTATGGGGACTTCCCTGGTTTCTTACAGCACCTGCTTGCTAGCTAGTCATTAGTTCTCAGAAAGGACATATTTTAATTTTACTTAAATATATGTGATAGCTATTCATTACCATTAATTATACTCAAACATGCAGATGATTGAAAAACTGAAAATCAATTATCTTGGTAAAATTGTAGAAGGCAGAAGTGTGGGTCCTGGGGATACTTCAATCTGGCACAAGGCCAAAAGGTAGGCACAAGAGATATCCACAGCTTCCAAAAGCAAGGAAATCCATCACCTTGCAATCTAATGATGTCATTCTGGTTCTTTATGAAAGAGTGCACAATGACATGCACAGAAAAAGGATGATGAGGAGTTTGTGCTTTTAACAGTGGAGAAATGACAGAAAGAGGGTTCTAAGGGCTAAGCTTTCTTGTAACAGGTTTTAGAAGGTTGAACACTTCTGGTGTACTCAATCCTTAGGTCTTTTCCCTAAATGTGTATGCCAGCCACTATCCCCAATGTCACCAACTGAGTAGGTACTGTGACGAACTGTGTAAGCAACATCAGTTTTAGCTATTAGACTGTTAGTTAAAGTGAAGTTATTAACAGAACTAAGTAATGCTTCCCCAAGAACATGGTAAATCTCCAGTAGTGGTCTGAAGAGAGTGGTTGGAATGGGAGTCTACAGTACTACATTTAAGTAGACTTGTAACTGTGTAAATATTTCTATGATAGTTCTTCAAAAGAATGGAAACTGCTTGTAAGTCAGGTAGAATTCTTTGTAGCTTCCTGNTTAACATAGTAATTTAATGTTGGACACTCCATATATTCACATTGTGGATGCTTATTTAGAACTCATCATAAGGGATGCACTGTTTCCAGAACATGTTAAATCATAGTTTAAAAATGGATGTCATTTCCAAAGCTTAGGATCTTTTCAGATGTTAAATACACGGTGTGTGTGAATATACAGTGTGTGTGTGAATTCACAGT
>LZPO01035495.1:14366-35391 GCA_001675575.1 Neotoma lepida | reverse complement strand
TTACATGGTGTTGCTCTTTAACAGTTCTGAAACTATAGCTAAAAGTGTAGCAAAGGGAAACTCAAAATGGAAATGTAGCAAATCATTTAGTTTAAAAAAACATCTTACCAGATGCAGTAGTGGCACAAAAATTGTGGAAGTAACCAACTACTCTCTGATTGGAATTAAGGTCTGCACCATGCAATGGAATAATCCATGTCAATACTGTCTGGGTTGATTCAGAACCTATAGGAAATACAGATACTACTGTTCTGCAAAAATAAAGTAGCAATAAATGATTCCTGACAATAATCTGCTATGGTCATAGATCAGTGTCTTGCTCAATCATAATCAGATAAGCTTCCTCCTGTAGTAGATGAGAACAAACACAGAGATCCACACTGGATTATGTGAAGAGAGTGGAACACTCATTCCAATATAGGATGTCTCCACCAAATCCCTCCCCTCATGGAACTCTGCAGAAAAGGAGGTGGGAAGATGAAAGAGGCAGTGGGGATGGATGAAGCAATGGAACAAGGCCTTCTAGACACAGTAGGAGTGACATATGTATGAAGTCACAGAGACTATGGCAGCATGTAGGGCCTTACCAGGTCTGTACCAGATGGAGTCCTGTGCTCAGAGGAGAAGCAGACACCCCCATCACTAATCCAGAAGCTATCTTCAATTGATAACCATACACAAAGGAAAAAAAATAGTTTTATCTAATGGAGTCTTACTGAGTATAAAACCCACTCCTGAGGACAGGCCCCATGCCCAGCAGAAGATAAGCAACACAAAATAAAATCAATGGTACTTTTGGAGATTTTTGTCTAGGCATTTTTTTCCCCTTACAGGTCTTTTACTTATACATTAAGGCTTTCAATTTTGTTTTTAAGGGTTTTCTGTTGTGTACAAATGTGTGTGTGTGAGTGTCTGCACATTTTTCTTGTGTTTTGTTTGTCTCCATTTTTCTGTCTGTTTAATTGCTTGTTTTGTTCTATTCTGATTAGTTTTTATTTTATTAATTTGTTTTGGTGAGTGCTGATACAGGCCCTGGCATGTGGCAAGGAACATGAACATCAGAATTAAAAGTAATTTCTTTAGGATTTTGAGTTAGGGAATGTTGTGCTAATATGATTTTATCTGTGGAGAGAACTGTAATTATGAGTTATTCCCATAGAATTCCAGGTACAATTCTCTTCACTACACAGAAGCATTTCTTCTTTTCTTTCTGAGATTATAATTACATAATTNCCCCTTACGTTTCCTCACTCCAAACCCACCCATACATCANCCCTCCTTGCTCTTTCTCAAATTCATGGTCTCTCTTTTCACTTTCATTGGTTATTCATGGATTTCACACCATGCATTCCAATCCCACTTATCTCCCTGTCTCCATGCATCTGTCCTCTGCCTTTGCAACCTCCCCAAAAACAAAACCAAATTTAAAAGAAAAACCAAAGACCAAACAAAACAAAGAACTAAAACAAAAATAACAACAACAAAATT
This sequence comes from Neotoma lepida, assembly GCA_001675575.1. Taxonomy (NCBI): domain Eukaryota; kingdom Metazoa; phylum Chordata; class Mammalia; order Rodentia; family Cricetidae; genus Neotoma; species Neotoma lepida. The sequence goes on along the minus strand of LZPO01035495.1, from coordinate 33,903 downwards.
GTTGTGTGTAGCTCAAATTCTAATTGNCCTTAATAATAAAAACCCGGAGTCAGATATAGGGGTAAATGCTGAAAGATCAGAGAGACAAAGGAGCAAGCCACAGCTGCTTCTTACCTTGCCAACTCTTCAGCCTGAAAGTAGACTCAGCTCCTGTCTCCTGCCACCTTATATTCCTCTTTCTGCCCAGTCATATCACTTCCTGTTTCCTCCTCCCTAGTGCTGGGATTAAAGGCCTGTACCTCCAAAGTACTGGGATCAAAGGCATGAGATCCCAAGTGCTGGGATTAAAGGTGTGTGCCGTCACTGCCTAGCTTCTATGTTTAACTACTGGCTAGCTCCTCACTCTGAACTCCAGGCAAGCATTATTTGTTAGATCACAAACAAAATATCACTAGAGTTGTGGAAGCTGTAGTGTGGCCTGGTGAGTGACACAACTTGTCCTTTAGTCCAAACATCTTTATTTAGAAGTATTCATTACTATGAGTCTTTGGTCTGGTTTGAGGCCTTCGGTTTCTGTTACACCACTAGAAATGGACTCTCATTGGGACTCTTCTTGAATATCCTGTTGTCCTGCGTCATGGAGATCCTGCTGTTTTGGATTTGTAGATTTGTCCCCTTCACATGGTTCAACAATTATTTGATTCGGTGGATGTTGGAGTGGGCCAACTCATAGCCCTGGTTCTGGGCCTAGGTGGTAGCTGGGTTGGTCAGCTCACTAGCTTTTCCTCATTGTCACTACCCAGGTGAACTCTCCAACACTGCCTCAGCTAGCTCATTCAATGTGGCCTATAGCAAGGATCAGTTCTGCTCTCAGGACCTCAGATCCAAGTCCCCCTCACTCATATCACCAGAACCAGCTCTACTGTTTTGACTATGCAAGGTACAGAGCCCTCTCTATGAGGGGAGAAGGAGGAGCAGGGGGACCTCTCCTGCTCTCATGACCTCAGGGCTGACTCACCTGCATCCCTGATAACAGGATCAGCTCTAGTGTACTGTTCAGAGAGGAAGCAGAGGCTGCTTTCTTGTGCACTGTAGCCGGTGAGGGTCAGGGTTAGCTCTCCCATTCTTGTGACCCCATGGACAGCTCTCTTACCTGCTGCAGGTGATAATGGGGGAGGGCATCTTTCCCTCACCATGCTACCACATGGCAGGGGAGGGGTATAAATGGGGTCAACTCTCTTGCTCTCATGCCCTCAGGAATGTCTCATCTGTGTCCCCACCAAAAGGTCAGTTCTAGTGTGCTTCCCAGGTCAGGTACACACCATGGCCGCTCTTATCATTAGTTGTTATTGCATGCATGTATATATGTTTATACATGTTCCTAAATATAGCCTGCTTAATCCATAAAATTTTACTTGTATGTTTTCAGGCTGGTACTGGATAATCAGTTGGTTTCCTTTTCCATGGAGAAGACTGTTTCTCCACCTGTAGCATCCTTAGTAGCCTGTAGTTCTCTGTGTAGTGCTGACCTTGTGGGCTTTTCCTCATCCACTTTGGTATGTCTATTGCTGTCATCCTTGTTTGGTTCAATGGATGTATCTAGAAAACTCCCACACCTAAAGACTCAGGGGACATTATATGAGAGGAAGCAAAAGCAAGTGTAAGAGCCAGAGGATCAGGGAGTTTGGTGTGAGACGTTGTCTTCTATCAATGTCAAAAGTTACAGCCATAAAATTATACACACATTTTTATGTACTACATTGATAAACATATTGAGATAGGATTATTATCTTATGAAAGTAAGACTTAGAAAAATCAATTAACTTGCTAGGAACCTGAAAGTTAGATTTTGATGACATGGGGTCAAAATGAAGTCAGTATTCCTCCAAAACCTCTTCTGCTTACTCTAGTTCTTCCATTTCTATGTAGCTGGAATGTGATCAGTGCAGTGTTCCCTAGATAAGAGAGACAGGACCATGCTGATAAGTCTCATTGGAAGCTTTGCCTGTGCTTCAAATTTTTCCATGGGGTAAAACCAAACCAGGCTTTTAAATTGTGAACATTTTCAAATGTTTTGGCAGTTAGTTCAGAGAGAAAAGGTGTTCTTTTACAGTTTTAAAGTAGTGTGGCTTTTTGTAAAAGTGATGATGTTTTCAAGNGCTATATTCAAAGGAAATATTTTTAGAGAATAGCAAAATAGAATGCAGTTTATTTTTCTATGAAGCTGAACTACAATTTTCATTGGCTCTTAAAATCTTGTCCAGTTAAGTGTATGTTTATCTGTAACTGAAACACTGGGGTATGAGTAAGAGGAAAAGGAGGTACAAATCTTTAAACCATTGTAAGGGGCCAGGTACAGTTTACATTTTTCAAATAGTTGAGTCCTTTGGTTTTCTTCTGGTTTCTTTCTTTTTTTTTTCTATTCCAACATCTATTTTGGATCAGAATTATTTGGCATAAATAAGATACCTACTATAGTATTTGGCTAATTTAAATGTCTTTTTAGCTATTAAAGTATGGACTCTTCAATCCTTTAGAATACCATTTTAAATCCCAGTGTCTGCATATCTTTATCAGGATTAGCTAGATGACATTTAAAGGTGTGCAACATCTACCTAATGTTCAGTGCAGGCTTTCTGATTAGTAGTCTTAAAGAGTGAGAGTGTAGTCAGGGGAAAATTCCCTAAAATAACTTGAATGTAATACAGTCAAATGGCTTAGTTCTGTAAGCAAGCACTAATACAATGATTTTAAACGCAACACACCTTGTCAAAGAAAGCCATGATGTCTCTTCCATGTTTATTATGTGAGCTAAGAAAGACGGATCTACACAAGTGGAAGTCACCAGCATCTAATCCACAGCAAGCAAATGTTGATTCTCACTATCTTTTTCATTTGTGGACAGGATCACTCTAGATAATCCAGATTAGCCTTGAACTCAGTGTTCCTCCTATATCTCTTCAATATCAGGATGACGTGTGTCTGCCACCATCATAAGAGATTCTTTTGTTGTCTGTATTTTCTTTCCTATAATACTCTCTTCAGTGAAGAAAACCTGATGATGACTCATGAGTCTTCTTTTGGTGATCTCTCTCTCTCTCTCTCTCTCTCTCTCTCTCTCTCTCTCTCTCTCTCACATGCACACGTTTCAGGAAGGAAGTTATGAGAAAGACTTTGTGAACTCATCCTTTATGACTTGGCATACTGCATCTGGGCTCCATTTTCACATCAATAGTGAAAGCCCAGTTTCTCCTAGTTCCAAATCCTCATTTTGAAAGCTTTTGGTGTTACCTCACCATGACCACCAGGGCTCCTCATAAAATAGAGAACATTTGTGTGCTCAATAGGCGGCAGAGTAGCCAGTTGGGAGACTTTCTCAGATATAAGAGAAAACCAGAGAATCCTGAAAGGAAGGAAGATGGGAAGCAAAGGAAGCATCTCCTGGCTCCACAACACAGCATCAATCCCTTCAATAACTGATTTTAGTTACCTAAATACATGTTTTGAATACTCTACCATGTACTTACAGATATGTAAGGCGATAGATCATATTCTGGAAAATACTGCAAGAGTAATATTTCAAAATATAAAAATACCAGCTTTTCATGTTCTTTTGTTATCTTAGTAAGAAATGACTTTCAAACAGGCCTGGTGGTACATGCCTTTAATCCCAGCACTATAAGATTTAGCCAAGCTCCTCTGGGGGAAAGAAGTCAATGGAAAATGTGTTTCAGGCTACCAGGAGACACAGAGTTCTGACTCCTCGATTTATTCTTGCAGAGTCATCCCATTGTCCTCATTCCCCCTTGGGCTGCAAGTCCCTCCTTTCCTCTCTTTCCTACAGAAACTGAGAGGCATCATCAAAGTTTTGTTTCCCATGTTGAATTGTTTTTCATTTACCTTTTTTAATAGTCAAAATGATGGAGACTCAACAGGACTTATATTAATCATCATGTTCCTAATTAGACCCAAACTAACATATTGAATTTAAAAGTTAGAACCAGGAAAAGTTGGATTCTCTAAGTGTGTTTTATTTGTGTTTCAGCTGCTATATATTTAAATATATTTATTAGTTGTTTAAATAGTTAATCTGGCAGTAGTCTGTGGGATTTATTATATAGTGTCTAGGGTGGAGCTCACTCTCAGAGAAGGTATCATGTGGTCTCTNGGATGGTCTTACTGGGAAATGAACAGATAAAATCAATGCTTCCTTGCTCTTCCTGGCTCATTTCTGATGTCTTTTGCTACCATCTGTGCTTCCAGTTCAAATTAAATTGAGATTTAAAATAGTGAATGTAGCTCTTCATTTTGGAAAAACAGCTACAGATTTCCATGGTCACAGCAAAAAAATGTTTAAATGTCAGTCTACTTTATCATGATGGATTTTCATGTGTTAATTATGGTTTGAATTCTATCTCTATATGGTGATAGGTGGGTGAATAGTTAATAAAGTCACTTTTAGTTATGAAACTCATTGCTCATCTTATTTGTTCTACATTATAATTTTTAAAATTTATTTATTTAATTTTTTTTTCATTTTACATATCATCAAATTACCCCTCCCTCCTCTTCTCCTCCTCTCCCTACCTCCCCCTCCCCATCCAGTCCTCACAGTGGGTAAGGCTGGGGAGTCAACACAGGCTGACATACCAAGTTGGGCAGGACCAAGCCCCTCTCCACTGCATCAAGGCTGAGCAAGGTATCCCACCATAAGGAATGGGCTCTAAAATTCCAGTCATGTACCTGGGTTAAGTCCTGGTCTCACTGCCAGGGGGCCCACAAACAGATCAAGCCACACAACTGTCACCCACACTCAGAGGGCCTAGTTCAGTCCCATGCAGGCTCCCCAGCTGTCAGTCCAGAGTCTGTGAGCTCCCACTAGCTAAGGTCAGCTGTCTCTGTCTTTTTCCCCATCATGATCTTGATCTCTGACCCTTGCTCTTGCTCCTATAATTCCTCCTCCCTCTCTTTACTGAACTCCAGGAGCTCTTGGCCCAGTGTTTGGCTGTGGGTCTCTGCATCTGCTTCTATCAGTTACTGGATATAGGTTCCATGATTACAATTAGGGGGGAGTCACCAATCTGATTTCAGGGGAAGGCTAGTTCAGGTACCCTCTCCACCATTGCTANGAGTCTTAGCTGGGATCATCCTTGTGGGTTCCTGGGGATTTCCCTAGTACCAGGTTTCTCCCTAACTCCATAATGGCTCCCTCTTGTCAAGATATCTCTTTCATTGATCTCCCTCTCTGTCCCTCCCAAACTCAGCCATCTAGATCTCTCATGTTCCCATCCCCTATACCCTGCCTTCTAAACACCCCCCTTGGGAAGTAGCCTTGAACACATTGGTACAGAGACCATTTCCTAAATATAACACCAGTAGCACAGACACTGAGAGCAACAGTTAATAAATGGGACCTCCTGAAACTGAGAAGCTTCTGTAAGGTAAAGGACAAGATCAATAAGACAAATGGCAGCTTACAGAATGGAAAAAGATCTTTACCAACCCCACATCTGACAGAGGACTAGAGAGCTCAAGAATCTAGACATCAAAATACAATTAAAAAATGGGGTACAGTTCTAAATAGAATTCTCAAGAGAAGAATCTCAAATGGCCGCAAGACATTTACGGAATTGCTCACCATCCTTAACCATCAGGGAAATGCAAATCAAAACAACTCTGAGATACCATCTTACACCTGTCAGAATGGCTAAGATAAAAAACAGTGATGACAGCTTTTGTTGGAGAGGATGTGGAGTAAGGGAAACTCCAACTGCTGGTGGGAGTGTAATCTTGTACAGTCACTCTGGAAACCAGTATGGCGGTTTCTCAGAAAACTGGGAATCGATCTACCTCAAGATCCAGCAATACCACTCTAGGGCATATACCAAAAGGACACTTTCTCAACTATGTACATAGCAGCATTATTCATAATAGCCAGAACCTGGAAACAACCTAGATGCCCCTCAACTGAAGAATGGATAAAGAAAATGTGGTACACAATGGAGTATTACATAAAAAAAAAAAAAAAAAAAAACAATGCCATCATGAAATTTGTAGGCAAATGGATGGAACTAGAAAAAAATCATCCTGTGTGAGGTAATCCAGACCCAGAAACACAAACACGGTATGTACTCCCTCTTAAGTAGATATTAGATAAAGGATAACCGGGCTACAATCACAACCCCAGAGAAACTAGGTAAAAAGGAGGACCCTAAGAGGGTCATGCACAGACTGACCCAGGAAGGGGAAATAGTTAAGATCTCCTGGGTAAACCATATTCTAACTTTTAAATGTTCAGAAAGACTGTAATTTAGGGCTCAGTGCTATGGTGGAAAAAGATATTTGAATAGAGCTTCCTACTTGTGCAGGCTTCAGTGCAGCTTAAGAAGTACTGAAAGAAAGATGACGATGAAAACTCAAGGAAACAAACTTTCTGTATTGTGCAAAGAACAGGGTTTAGGATTTCAATGTAGTGTTCTAAGTACCTCAAGAATCTAAGTACCCCACTGTGTTGAAGAGACAGAAAAGAATTCCTCCTGAGTCCTTTCACAACAAGCATTTGGTGTCCTAGGTAAAGGGCTAAGTCAAAACATTAAATGGAGAAGGGACACATAAAGAAGGCTAATTTAAAGGTCCCCTATGACAAGAACATTCACCAGAAGATAAAAGACAATGTCAGCCACAGACTAGGCAACAAAAGTTCATTTCCACACAGAGTTTGCTAATCTGTACCTAAGAGCTTGCACTGAGGCTGAGCAAGCACAGAACTGCATAGCCTGGGTTATAGACACAATTTGTAAACAATGCTTGTTGCTGTATCAATACTTCCTTTCTCAGAGGAAACTGCAATGCTCTGCAAGAGCAAAGCTTGTAATGGTTTCTTATGAATTACATCTGGGAAGGGAATAATCAATTGTTAGTTTCCATCCATTCTTCACCTGTCACAGTCCCCACTGGCAGGTAATGGGCAAGTCAATGATTCTTTATTCTCTCCAGTGTGCCATTCCTAGAAGGGAAAAATATTTAAATCAAAGTGACTAAGTGCTAGACTTACTAGCTGAATGTCCACTGTCATTTTTGTTTCTTCTTACTGAGAGTGTATCCAAAGGAAAACATCTTAAAGAACAATGTGACCAGTAACATGGGTTTCACCAGCTGCATAAAAATTAACACTTAGATATTATTGTCATGGCATTTATAACAAAAAGTGTTCTCTGCTTACTCTTTTGTGTTGAGAGACACAATTTTATTCAGATATTTAATTGTGCCTCTTTCTCTTGGGCTGAGCTGTTTCTTGTATAAATCTATTCTAGCAAGAATATTGCATAGTCTATTTCCATGATGCATAAGCAGTGGGTCTACTGCTGAGTAATATATTTATGCCTTAGATAAAATTATCCTTGCATTCTTACAAGCAATAAAATTACTTTGCTTTCATAGGGAGATAGAGAAAACAAAACTAACAAAGAATGTTTAATGGAGATTAAAAGACTGTTTAAACCTAAAGACCTGTGCATTTCAATTCCTAGAGTGAGGTAAAGAAAGAATTATTGCTAAGGGAAAATAGCACACCAGATTATGGCACACTTTTGAGACTGTGAACATGAGCATAAAGTACTGTGTTTAGTTCTGGGACCTAAAAAGCAGCTTGCAAAGTCAGTAGGAGGAGAAGTTCATTACTCAATGATTTCCAGGCATTCACAGATCTATAGTAACTTAGACTGTTTATACAGTTATATGATTTTAATTGAAAAAAGACTTTAAGATGTTCAGCAGTGCACTGGGATGACACATTAATGGGTTTTTTGTGTGGTCTAAAATTCTAGCAAACCCTTAAAATAGCCTCCCATAGGTGAGTATGAAAAGAAGGCAGGGCTTTCCATATGTCTGCCAGACTAAGTTCTTGGCTTATGACCTGAAGCTGGGCCAGATGACTGAGAACCCCTGCACCTACTAATCAATAGAAATATCCTGATTCCATCAAGCCTTTACCCTAGCTTGTCTCTCTCCAAACTTCCTTCTCTTCATATGTGCTTTTAAGTATCAATTATTTTTCCATTTGTGTTATTTGAGAGGTTAATGAGGAATACATAAACTGACATTGACTTTCCTGTAAGTAGTAAATAAACTGATAATAGACCAGAGAAATGATATAAATCATGCAAATGGAGAAAAAAGCTGAATCTGCAAACTAAAATGTTAGCAGCAGACCAAATCCAAGCAATAGCAACTACTGAAAGCCAAGGATACATCTTGTCAGTGGTAAAGAATATACTTCCAATATAATTTTTGTGTTATATGAAAATCACTTTACAAATTATCAAAGCCTTTTTTTAGTGGTATGTGAACAATCAATAAATAGGAAACAATATTATTCATCCTAATAAAAATTGTTACTATTGACAGAAGGTTTTTGTTTCTTTATTCTTGTGAAATCATACATGTAGACAATGAAATATAATCATATGCATTTTCCACTTCTTTATTCCAACTCCACACATATTTCCCCATCATGTTCCCCTCTCAACATCATGCTATTTTTATTTTTATTAATTCTTTGGTAATTTATACATTATATTTTAAACAAGCTCACTCTTAACGCCTCCCTTCAATGATTCCCAGATCCACTCCCACCTCTCTATACCCCAACTCCTCCTCCTAATGGCTCCAGTACCCACTCCTACCTTCCTAACTCCCAACTCCTCCTTTTGTTGGCCCCAGTACCCACTCTTACCTTCTTAACCCCCTCAACTTCTTGTCTTCTTTTAAAATTTTAAAAGGAGTTTTATTTAACTATCTATGCATTACAATTTTTGCTTCCATACACTTTTGGTTGTTCTACATTGGAACACTGTTGACACAGCAGTAAAGAAAACTGTTTCCCCTCCACCAGAAACTGCCCATCACGCCTCAGTAAGAGTTGGGGTTAGTGAACACACATTGATCCTAGAATGTTGACAGGCTTGATCTTGTATAGGTCTTGTGCAGGCAGTCACAACTGCTTTGAGTTCATGAGAGAAGTAGTTCAATCTAATAAGTCCTATTAAGTTCTGTTTTTATGTCCAGAGGTAGTGAAAAGTAAAGCCATGTATGATTCAATGATCAGAATTCTCTGACTGCATCCTTAAATAACAATTTTAAAACTATAAAGCAAGAACCAAGGAGGAAGAAATTAATTGTTTTCTCAGGTGATTCATAAGTTACTGAAATCAGCAATCCACAATGTCTTCAAGCTTCTCTTCATTTCATCTTTTCATTGCTTCTACCTCTGTGTGAAATTCAATACTAGATATAGGAATTCAAACAATTATAGGATCCAAGGAAGCCTTCTAAAATAATCTCTACACATCCAGGTTTTTAAATTAATCACATTGGCAAAGAACCCCTCTTTGCTGTGTATAAGGTGATATTTCTGTGGGGGCCTGCCCCACTGAGAAATTAGGTGTCCTGAGAAGGGATGACCTGAAACTGAGGAAAGGTAAGTGTGTGCAGCCCGCCGGTTCCCCAGCCTCCCTAGACAATCAGCCACAGGGAGTTGTGTCAAGCAGGAACTTGTTTATAAGCAATCAGAAAGCTCTTTTAGAGCATGGTGGTGGTGGATGTCCTGTCGGACCAATCAGTAAAGGTCACCCAATCACGAAACTAGTCTACATTATCTACAATGTTGTCCATGAAGGGGATCATGTGTTGATGTCATCTCTCCCAACCTGAAGCTCCAATCATATTTTTTTTGTAAACAGCTTGGGTTTTTCCCTCCTTGCCTCCTCCCAGTGCCATCTTTATTGGCACATGGCTCCATGGGCCACCGCAATTTCTTTTGGCTGTCTTTTGAGAAGTTGTCTATTAGGCTACAACAAGTCCAGATGTCCATTTTGTTCAGAAGCCAATTTGATACTTGAGAGTTTGCTGAGATAAGAAATCCAGTTTGCTGTAAGGTGTTGGTCCTTTTATAACCACCTACCAGTCCTGGTCTTTAGCACAAACAACCTTTTATCTCTAACAAAATTTCTCTTTAGTATTGTAATGCATTTCTCTTGAGTTGGGATTTGAATGACATGGGACTTGCTTTTTTCCTCTTCATTAGCTACATCCAACAGCTACCAAGAAACATGACAATGCTGTTAATAGCAACATTCCCCACCAATCTCCAGTGAAGGGAATGCTGCATGAACTAGTGTATCCCATAGAGAGGCATCCTAGTTCACAATGGATGGAAATACTAATAGCAGTGCCCCAATATTACACAGCACATGAAATGTACACTTAACCACAGTGGGGCCTCTAATGCTGAAGAACCAGGAATCTAGTTCATGGTCCTCATCCTTCTGGCCCACTTTCTATTATGAACCAGTTCATTGCTAAGTTACATCATTTCAGTTTGTGTTCTTTGGAAAATAAAAACTGAAATAAGGATTAATGTGTAACCTATTATTCTTATAAATACACTTGGAAGTACTCTCATGATTGGCTTGAGGAAAAGGATGGTAAAATATAAAGATGCTAAGAAAATGACAATTTTAGGCAAAATCTTATAGGTTTAGCTACATCCTACCAGAAAGCTCTTAAATATAAATGACTCTTCAGTCCTAGAAGGAAGCATGGAGGATGATTTGCAGTATTTTGCACCCAATAGTTATTAACTGCCCTGGGCCAAAAAGTTCCAGGGACAACTAGCTTTTTGTGGATGAATGTAGGTTTCAAGTACTTGAGAAAGGCCCTTTAAAGATGAACTCCAAGAGAAAACACGCCCAACACTGTAGAGAAAGGATCTCAGATTATTCGATCATGATGTGGATCTGAGGGTATTTAACTGTGACTGGTAAACATACCAGAAGATGGTTTGCTCTCATCTGCCACCACTTTCAGTATTGCCCTTCCACCAGCATCCTTCTGCCCAGATCATGTATCTGTCATTGTTTCCCTTTGTCATTGTACCCCATCATGTCCTATTATTTCTTGCTCTCAAAATGTACTACCAATCCAATGCTTTGAGTTTGAGGCCAACATGGGTTACATAATGAGTTCTTAGCCATGCTGGGGTAAAGGTGATAGCATGAAATAAAATAAAGGCAGCAGCAACAACAACAAAAACGTCAAACCAAACCAATTAACCACAGTCAACCAGGAAGAAATACACTAGGTCTTTTGAGTTTTATTTCTCCTTAGCATTCTCATCCTTAAGATTTTAGTATAAGGGCTGGAGGGATGGCTCAGCTGTTAAGAGCACTGGCTGCTCTTCCAGAGGTCCTGAGTTCAATTCCCAGCACCCACATGGTGGCTCTAACCATCTATAATGAGATCTGGTGCCCTCTTCTGGCTTGCATGGCCTCCTCTCCATATATGTAGACAGAACAATGTATACAAAATAAATAAATAAACCTTTAAAAAAAGATTTTAGTATAAAACTCTCATCAAAATCATCCCAAATGATACACATTTCATGACTCTCAGTTCTGAAATTGTGCACCATCACCACCATTGTTGTGATGGATACCTTCTAAGTTAGATTTCTGTGGAGGGGCCCCAAAACAGCTTGACCACACAGCTGCCATGTCAGGCTTAGGGGCCTAAACACAGCCTCTGTGACAGGCTTACTGGCAGGCAACACCTATATCCAGGAAAAGCCATGAGCTGATAACCACCCAGGAATCCACCCAGGGATGAGGAAATACCTAACATTCCAACCATTAGATAAGGTAGCCAGATGTCCCTGAGTCTAGCACATCCTANTTTTGTTTTAGATACCCTTAGACAATTGTCAGCCAATCAGGGTCCTGAACCCTGGAAAGCCCCTCACCCCAACCTCTGCTATGATAAAAACCCCTACCCTGCCTGGGCTCAGGGGTCTGCTCTCACCACTGCTTGAGACAGACAGACCGAGCCCTGGAGCTTGAAAATAAAGGCTCTTTGCTTCTACATACAGGATTCGGTCTCTGTGGTTGTCTTTTGGGGTCCCCACAATCTGGGCATAACAATTTCCTTTCCCCAACCAATTTCTCTTTATAGCTCCTCTTACTGTATGTGTGGTCTACATCATTTGTCTCCAGGCAGCCAGTGTGATTATTCATAGCTGCTTAAATGTAGCTTTGCATGTAAAATATATCACACTGATACTGCCCATTCCAGGGTTTATTTTTCCCTTCGATGAATAAAATTATGTTTTTACAAATACTTGGAAAAATATCTGTCATACATAAATGTTCTACCATGCAAACTAACATAGGATTCCTGCCTTTCTCACTTACTAAAATATGAACATCACAACACGCCTTGTCTCTTTTCACTACATAAATACAACGTTGTCTATGATGTAGTATGTACAAAGAATAATGTTTATTAATGAATTAATCAGCATCCATTGTTCTCTTCCAGTAAATATTCCCTTCACTCTTCTAGGACATCTCTCTTCATGATCCTTCCAGCCATTGATGGTAATGTCTGAGTTGATAATATAAGCATCTGAAGTCAACATATCAGCCATTCCAGGGAAAGCCGATTTTCTATAATAATGGTTTGCTATCATCTTTTACTACCTACGTGGGTAACAATAAAGTTAAAACAGAGATGACAGCATATGAATATTTTTATTAACAATTGCCTAATGAATCTGAACATAATGATTATTTTGGCAACCACTTTTTCAGACTTTCCTATAGTTTCAGTGTGATGCTTTGTTTCAGTCTGCATGTTTTCAAATGTTCAACAGTGGGGCTCTAGGATGCATAGATGAGTAAGTGACTCTACCTGGTACTGCCTTGGCCACTGGGGTGGGGGAGGGCAAAACAGCTTGACCACACAGCTGCCGTGACAGGCTTAGAGGCTCAGACACAGCTTTTGGCAGGCAACACCTGGACCCAGGAATAGCCATAAACTGACCCCACTCAGTGANGCCTCCATCTAAGAGGAAATACCTGACCTTCCAAACATTCTCTATACTCCTAGACAAATGTCAGCCAATTAAGGTTCTGAACCCTGGAAATCCCCTCACCACAACCTCTTTTATGATAAAAACCCCACCATGTCTGGGCTTTGGGCTCTTTGCTCTCACTGCTGCGTGTGACAGAGACCCCAACTCTGAGCTTAAAAATAAAGGCTCTTTGCTTTTACATATGGGATTTGGCCTCTGGCATCCAGGGTGATCTTTTGGGGGTCCCTGTGATCTGGGCATAACATCATCAAATCAGACACCACACTGGTAAATTTCAGTTGAGATGAGATAACTTTATCACTATCATATCTACTTATAAAAAAACAAGGTGAAAAAGTCTCTAACAATAAATATCATTATCATACTGATAGACCCCAGACTCAGGGTACTACCTTCTTGGGAGGGCGCCCCAAGAACTCAGACTCCAGACTCCAGTTGATGCAAAAGCAAGAGGATGTATTCAGCAATTGTACAATTGGGCATCTCTACTCCACAGAGCAACAGAAGCCCCAAACTGCAATCACACACAGTTTTTAAAGGCAAAACCCACAAAATTACAGTTTTCATACAGATTCATTTTTGATTGGTTCGTGTCTAGGGACTTTCCACAAAGTTTGGCTTAATCATAGGGTGGGTGCTCATTGCCATGGAGACTAGGGTTGGGACATTCCAGAGCCAAGTAATCATTATCACCCGAATGTCTTGTGACATTCTGTGGTCAAGCAATTGAGGTTCTTCCCGAGAACTTTGGGGGGGTTTACACACACACAAGGTCACAGTGACTTTCCCCGGAACTCCTGTAATTATCCTAACTACAGTTGAGCAATTATCTCTTTACCAGAAACCTCCGGTTGTGGTGGAGCAGCAGTTGGGCAGCGTATCTTAACAGAAATCCTGACCTCGATTAAACAGTAGTTTAGCAATCCTGCTCTGGCTTTAGCTTCTCGATCCCAAGGGAGGGGGTTTCAGGCCTAGAGTATGGGGGTTTCAAGCCTAAGGAAAGTTGGGGTCTTACATTACAGTATGCATAACTCACGAAAGGATAATAGTTTATTTCCAAATATTTCTAAATTAACTATAAAAATATATGACATAATCAAATTATAGGTTTTGGAATTCCTGGCCACTCCCCCAGCTAAGTGATTTCATAGCGCATGTGCAAAGAGAAATCCCACCTCTTCCTCCCTCACCCTCTCTCTCTTTCTCTCTCTTTCTCTCCATGAGTGGCCTCTCTCTCTCTCTCTCTCTCTCTCTCTCCCTCCGCCATCTCTCCCTGCCTCTACTTTCTAATAAAGCTCTGATACTGGGTTTTGTTGTGCCTCGTGACCTTTTCTCCCATGGTAACCGCAGCGCTGCAAAATACTAACATCTGCAAAATACTAACAATAGGTCCCACTGATATCTGTATATTTTGCCTCAAACTCTAACTAGTTGCAGTCACTCTCTTCTACCCAGTGTGCTGAAAATAATTCATAATTACACACACACACACACACACACACACACACACGCACACACACACACACACACACGAAACAAACACACACAGAGAGATTACCAGAGATTATCCTCTTGAAAGCCCATTTTACTCCTCTTAGGGTCTCTAAGCATTTGAATTTATTGAGTGAAAACTTCAGATAAAGGAATAAGGAATGATAATACTATTCTATGACTAACCATGTTAAATTGTTTCTGTCTATGGCATTCTCCAGTATGAATCAGTTGGAGAAGTGTGCAAACAGAAAGAAAAATGGTAATAATTAAAGCTTAAAATGTTGATAATTAAAAGGGTATTGTTAAAGATTTATCTTATCTCTGAAAGAATTAATAAATCCAGAGTATGTGTGTGTGTATGTGTGTATGTGTGTGTGTACGCATGTGCGTTCCTGAAAAGTTATTCAATGAACTCAAAAAAGGTTTGAGGAGGCAGTAGGAACAATCTACTATTTTTATAAATAACTGAAATTTAATATGTTACCACATTGTAAATGTTTATAAGACAGAGAATTAATTTTGCATACTTTGTCTTTACTTGCTGACAAAAATAATAAATGTTTTTGTGAAGTTAACTTTTATTGTCCATATCCTTGGTCCTCAGTTCTGAATTTCATTGATAAAAATGTTCATTCTTTTACCTTTCAAAGACTTCATGTCCAACACCTTTGCCCATGCTTTAATATTACTAATTTTCCAGCTTCAAGATTCCACATAAGGAGAGAACCTGCCTTCTACTTTGCACCCAGCATGTAGCTTGATATGTACATGTGTGATTCACTCTTGATGCCAAATACAAAGTTGTGTGAACATCTTAGACCATATATGTAGATCTATGTAATTCATTTAATTAACAAAGAAAGTAAAACTAGGAGTTATCATAATATATCACTCTGATTAATCAATTCTGATTCATAAATATAATGATCCTAATAAAAGCACTACACCCCTGTGAAAATAGATAGATATTAAACTTCATATGATAGAATAAACATAAAGTTAGTAAGAAACCCTTGTAATAAACTGTAAGAGTTGTGGTTTGAATTGCTTTCAATTTGATAGCATCTGGAATCACTTAGCAGGAAGCCTCCAGGAACACCTGTAGGAGATTGTTTATATTGGTTAGCCTTTGGGTTATTTCTATTATGTTAATGAAAGTGATCAGGCCTACTCTGAAAGACAATAGCACCATTCGGGTCATGTGTGATGAGTTGCATCTGAAAGACAATAGCACCATTCAGGGCTTGGGTGGTGGGTTACATAAAAATCTAGATCAGCTGAGCAGAGACATCATTCTTCTATACTTTCTAATGGTAGAGGCAATTGAAANTAGATGAGCTCTTGCTGCCTTGATTTTTTTCCCCCATGATGTACTGCACCCTGGAACAATGAATTGAAAGAGACTGCTTCTTCCTGCAATTGCTTTTGTCAGGGTGTTTATCACAGCAACATGAAGAATAACTGAAAAAGACAGCAAGTAAACAATAATTACAGGGAATCAAATATTCTATAATTCTAATTAATCAACATCCTACTGTGGCCTAAATGGATCCTAGACTATTAAAGCAGTATAAAATTTTATAAGTAGATTAAAATAAGTGCAAATATTTTCATACATGATAAAAATGGCATCACTGATCATTAAGGCAATTTTAGCCTTCTCAAAACAGAGGTATCAGTACAATTTGATAGTCATTTGCAAGAAATACATATAAATATGCATATATGCATACTATGTATTTCAGTAGTACTATATGTGTGTGTGTGTGTGTGTGTGTGTGTGTGTGTGTGTGTGTATTTCTGTACTACATGCCTAATTAGGAGTAAACCATGAGTAAATCATAAATTTAATTAAAAATGAAAACATACATATACATGCATATTTTGAAATATTTTTCTCTGTGTGGAATGTCTTTAAAACTATGACAAATTAGAAGTAGCAAAATATTGCTTAGACTACATAATACTTATATAGACTACATAATACTCATAAAAGTACACTAACATGAAAAGTTGGTCAAAGTTATAATATTTGTAGCACATATAAATGGAATCAAGGCCACAGAGTAAAAAGTGCCTGGTAAGGAAGTATTGTGCCTCATTATGAGACTGCAATTTTCTAGCATTGATAATACAACACTGACAATAGTTTAAAAAAAAAAGAACTTCCCCTCAGCTAATAAGATGCATTTCTTTACTAGAATTATGTGTCAATAAAGCTCTTAATTTTAAGAAGTAGGAAAGTATCACCCTTTTAGAGTGGAAAACTGGTGCACAATACTTAACAACACGACAAAGTCATTATCACTTATAATGAGGTGAAATGACACCCTGTGACTCCTAATGCACAGAACTGAAAAGGACATAATAGCCCTTATATGGGATCATTTCCAAATGTAAAATCTGAATGGCTATAAAAATACAATGAGACAAAGCCAGCTTGAAAGACGATGTGAAATGGAAATTGGTCTGTACTACTCAACAGTATTAGTGCCATACAAGAGGGAGATTCAAAAACTGTCCCAGATAGAGAATGGAAGTTGTAATAATGAAGCACATTTACCTATTTCACTAATTCTGAAGTATATTTAAAAAAACACACACACACAAAGCAAAATAACTTTCTGGAAAGAAAAGAAGACACTTATTTAAATAGAAACTGAAACAATGTCAAACAATAATTTTTCTATGAACATTAAATTTCCTAAAGTTTAGAATTGCTATTCAGTCATCTACAGAGATTTTACTATGAAGATCATACCCTTCTCCACTGTTTCTGAGTAAATTTTTTTAATTGAACTCCAGTAACTGATATAATAATATAAAGAATTAGCACATGGGATTGCATCAAGTTTTTAAGTTTTAAAAAATATTTTTTAACAATTTTGTCTGCATATATGTCTATACATCACAATTAGTGCCTGATGCCCCAAGAAGTCAGAAAGAAATGTGGAATCTGCTAGAACTTGAGTTGCAAATGATTGTAAGCCACAATATAGACAGTTGGAATCAAACACAAGTCTTCTTCTAGAGCAGCAAGTGCTCTTAACTGCTAGCCCATCTGCAAAACCCCTAAATCATTTTTTTTAAAGGTCTATGACAACAAAGGAAAGAACAGGGAATAAATAGACTAGGAAACCAAAAAGGACATCATAGCACTTATGTGGTACCAAAGTAAAATCTTTGCTAGCTGTTCTTTGGACAAAGTATTACTATGTAGTATTTACACAGTCTCAAAAATTGAACATCAAAAGAAGTATTCTATTCATTAGTTGGACAAATGAAGGGTAAAGGAACTTCTTAAAGGGTACAGATTCCCAACAACTCTGACAGGAAGATCTGTATCATTAGCTGACAAGGAAACACAAATCAATACTGTACTGAGATTCCATCTTCCTCTAGACAGAATGAACATCAAGAAACAAAACACTCACTGCTGGCAAAGATACAGGAAGAAAGTCAAGCTGATACACTGCTGGTGTGAATAAAAATGAATGCAGCCACCATGGAAACTATCATAGAGTTTCTTCAAGAAACTAAAGTTAGAGCTACCATAGGATGCATATATACCATTCCTGGCTGTCTACCTACAAGAATCAATGCAGGGCACCCATATTTTAGTGTGTGTGGTTATTCCAGTTTAGATACTCACAGCTAAGGGTCCACAAATAAAAAAAAGATGTGACATTTGTCTTTCTGAGTCTGTGCTACTTCAATAAGTACAAAATATGGTAGTTCCATTCATTTACCTGCAAATTTCATGATGTCATTTTTTTTGTTACAGCTAAATTGTATTCCATTGTGTATATGTACCACATTTTCATTATCTACCCATCAGCTGGAGGGCATTTAGGTTGTTCCCATTTCCTGGTTATCATGAATAGAAGCAATGAGCATGACAGAGTAAGTATATGGGTAGTAGAATCCTGAGTCCTTTGGTCATATGCCAAATGATGGCATATCTGAGTCATATAGGAGATTTACATTTAGCTTTTTGATAATTCTTCACATCGATTTCCAAAGTGGCTGGAATGGTTTTCAATCTTTATTGATGAATTGATTCTATAAAGATATTGCTTGGACCAAGACATTTTCTCTGTTCATGGAGGGGTCATGCAATTGAAGCAACAGTTTACTCACTAATAGAAAAACTTACCTGACATTTCCACTCACCTGGGTTCACATTTTTACATGTATTTCTGGGGTGCTCCCATGGCTCCTATGAATACATCACACACTACACACAAGCATAGCAGTGACTTTGGGCTGAATGTGGGTCTCTGAGAGAGATGCTACTTGTTCACTCTCCTTTACTCTTCTTACATTTTCAGACCTAATATATGAGTTCCATGAGAAAGAACTTACGCATGTGAAAGAAGCCTCAGATCTTCAGATTCTATTCCTTGTTCAGAATGGACAAAGTGGGGCAAACTCCCACAGGCAGGTAAATCAGTGGGCCTGCTTCAAGGCAATATCTTGGAACGCATGGACTCAGTCTTCAAGGCAGTGCTCTGGAATCTTTATTTCTAGAGACTCTGTTGTAAAGCCATGCTGCAGACCTATGGGAGATGGAAACATGAATGTGCACTCAGTTTTTCCTAATGACAATCATTTAGTCTTGAGGCTTCTGCAGCTTATGTGTTCATGTATTCTTAAAAAATTATTTCTCAGATGTGTGATAACTGAGCATCTGAGAACTATAAACATTCAGCAGAGCCCTACATTGCTCAGTCAGAGCCTTTGGGTATCATACTGGAAGTAATACCATTCCCAGACTACACAACAAAGAATCGATAAAGAGCTAGATAGGTTAATGCTTTTTAAGTAGTATTTACGTATAAAATGATTTATGATCTGGAGTGTTTCATAGACTTATTTAGAAAATAAGTAAGTAGAGTGCCTTCTCATATTCCTAATGCTAACTTCAGTAATCAAGCTATGTAGTATTTTGCAAACTCAAAATTGGGAACAAGAATCTCCTCCTTCTTTTAAGATGTTAATCGTCCGCAAAACCCACCCTCCTCAGAAACAGAGCCTGCCAGTGCTGATTGGGACCAAGAGGTTAGTATCCCCTTAGCCAAACACCCCAGCCTCTGGGCTCTGGGCCCAGGGCCACAGCCCTGGTCCCCCACACCACCACCCATTGCAGTCCCAGTTTCAGGCCAGTAGGTAGGT